>ML660213.1:10638096-10724368 GCA_007570785.1 Antilocapra americana
ACAAAAAAAAAAAAATAAAAAAATAAAGCAAGAGGAGTTATCAGTGAAGAAAGGATGAACAGATTTGAATTTTTAAAATTTAAAACTTTTATGCAAATAAGGAGACAACAGACTGGAAAAATTTGCATTAAATTGTGACACAAAAATAATTAATATGTATGACTTTAATATAGAACTTACTCATTGTATAAGAAAAGTGCTGGGACTCTAATAGATAAATGTAGAATATGACATCTACCATTTATGGAATATTTTTCTTTGCTCACATAGATTTATAAAATTAGATGGTACAAGTTGTTTTGTGTATCAAATGTTTTGTAAACAGCTTTTTTCACATGACAGCACAGACTATATTACTAACCAGTCTCTAGAACACAGTTTTCAGTAGTTGCAAAGTATTTTATTGGTGAGGAAATACACTCTATTTTACTGAAAGTTTTCTTTCTTTCTTCTTCTTTTCAATTAATGTTGCAAGAATTCCAGTAATGGAATGTCTTTACCTTTTCTCCATGTAGAGCCAGTACCGCTATCCAAGTCTTCTAGCGTGTTCCCATCCACCAGCATCAGATCCCACATAGCACTGTATTAGACCAAGGGGCTCACTTTATAGCAAAAGAGGTACAACTGTAGACCCCTGACCGTACACATACATCACACTATCTAATCAGAGAGAATGAAGGAATGGGCTGTTGGGGCATCAACTTGGAGGCATGGTGAGGATGGCAACAAACTTTCTTAGTCTAGGAACCAAAAGGTAGAAGCAAGAATGACTCCCTTTACCATCACCCTCAATGATCCACAAAGCACAAGAGAATTTGAAGCACAAAGAGAATTTGTGCTTCCTGTTTCTACAATGCTGGATTCTTCAGGGTTAGAGATCCTGAATATAAAAGAAGAAATGCTTCTACTAGGGGACATAAAAAATTCTCCCTGAACTATAAGCTATGGCTGCCACTCAGGGAGTTTGGTTTTTTGGTGCCAAATGACAAGCACGAAAGAAGGGGAGTCACTGTCTTGGCAGGGGTGACAGACACTGATCAGTGGAGAAGGTTGGATAGCTATTACACATTCGGGGCAAAAAAGAAAGAACACATGTGGCATGCAGGAGATCCATTTGGGTGGCCCTTGGTACTCCCCCACCCAATTTTTATATGGACAAATCCAGCAGTTCTGCATGAGAAGGGCACGGTTACAGGGAACATATCCCTCAGAGACGAGGGTCTGGGTCACCCACCAGGTCAACCACCTAGACCAGCAGAAGTGCTATTCATGCATGACTGGAGTCTAAAATGGATAACAGAGGGAAGGAGAGAAAATACATTTCAACTGTTGCCTCAGAGCGGTCTGCTATGTAAGGGGCTGTAGTTTATCCCCTTAACCTTCCTATTGTAAGTTTCCTCTCAGAAAGAAGCCCCCTGGAATTCTGGAGGAGCTGCTCCCCAAACTTCTACAAAGCAGTAGATCTAGCACAGAAGGGTTGGATTATAATGGATGCTATAATGCACTGCCCATGATCCCCATCAGAGCTGATGACCTTATTTATCCTATTGGGAGTGCGGCCAGCAGACAGGCCTCAGCTGTCAGCTATGCCCTGGAACTGCCTCTGCTGAGGAGAGTCACATGGTCCCTTCCCTACAGCTGCCCACCAAAGGGCAGTTCAATCCAACAACTGGTTGAATCAGGGAAAGACGATTCTCGCCCCTTATCCTAACCCAACCCAGCTCCGAAAGGCCTGCAGGCTTCAGAACTCCACGTGGGGTTGGCTGACAACCTCCATGCTGAGAGTTTGTTGAGACACATAAACCCTGCTTCTTCCTCTCCCTGCTGTGGGAGTAGACCCCAAGGGCATTCCTTAATAAACTTTCTGCAGACAAGTTTGTCAATAAGTAACTTAGAGCCACATATGGAACAGCAGACTGGTTCAAAATTGGGAAAGGAGTGCATGAAGCTGCTTACTTAACTTGTATGCAGAGTACATTATGTGAAATGCTGAGCTGGATAAATCACAAGCTGGAATCAAGATTGCCCAGAGAAAACTTAGATATGCAGATGACACCACCTTTATGGCAGAAAGCAAAGAGGAACTAAAGAATCTCTTGATGAAAGTTAAAGAGGAGAGTGAAAAAGCTGACTTAAAACTCAACATTCAAAAAACAAAGATCATGGCATCCAGTCCCGTCACTTCATGGCAAATAGATGGGGAAATGAGGGAAACAGTGACAGATTTTATTTTCTTGGGCTCCAGAATCACTGCAGATGGTGATTGCAGCCATGAAATTAAAAGACGTTTGCGCCTTGGAAGAAAAGCTATGACAAATTTTGACAGCGTATTCCAAAAGCAGAGACATTACTTGCCAACAAAGGTCCGTCTAGTCAAAGCTATGATTTTTCCAGTAGTCATGTATAGATGTGAAAATTGAACCATAAAGAAGGCTGAGCACTGAAGAACTGATGCTTTTGAACTGTGGTGTTGGAAAAGACTCTTGAGAGTCCCTTGGACTGCAAGGAGATCTAATCAGTCAATCCTAAAGGAAATCCATCCTGCATATTCATTGGAAGGACTGATGCTGAAGCTGAAGCTCCTATACTTTGGCCACCTGATGGGAAGAGCCGATTCATGGGTAAGACCCTGACGTTGGGAAAGACTGAAGGCAGGAGGAGAAGATGATAGAGGATGAGATGATTTGATGATCACTGACTCAATAGATGTGAATTTGAACAAGCTCCGGGAGATAGTAAAGGACACGGAAGCCTGGAGTGCTGCAGTCCCTAGGGTTGCAGAGTCGACAGGGCTTAGCAATTGAACAACAGCAACAATGAGACCATCTCCAGTTCTGAGGCTGCCTCCAGGGGACCTGACCTGTGACACTGATATCTGAGCAGACTTGAAAAGAAGAAAAATGAAGATCATTCCAGGCAAAAGTGTGACTAGTCCAAAAGCCCTGAAGGCAGGGCTATCTGTGGTAATGAAACAGCAAAAAGACCAAAGTAGAGGTAGAGGGCACGAATGGGAGGGTAGTCAAAGATGAGATCAGAGTGATCCTAAGAAACCAGATCATGGAGGACCTGAGAGCCTTCACTGGGATTTGACTTTTTACTCCAAGCGGGCACCACTACAAGGATTTGATAAGAAAAGTACCATACTCTAACTTAAAATGTGAAAGAATCATTCAGGCTGCTGTCTTGAGAAAAGAGTGTTGGAGGGACTTCACTGGTGGTCCACTCCGTGCTCCCAGTGCAGGAGTCCTCAGTTTGATCCTTGGTCAAGGAACCAGATCCCATATGCCAACTAAAGATCCTACATGCCGCAATGAAGATGAAAGATCCTGCAAACAGCAATGAAGATCTGGCACAGCCATATAAATACATAAATAACAAAATTTTTAAAAAGTGGTGGAGAGTAAGGATGGTCACAGGGCAACTAGTTAGGAGTCTATTTCAGTAACTCAGACCAGGCTAGTAGCAGAGATGGTGGTAAAAATTGATCTGACTTCAGATATGTTCTGTAGGTAGAGTCAACAGATTTTCTAAGATAGGATGTAGGAGGGGACAAGGAAAGAAAAAAAAAGTTAAGGATGACTCTAAAGTTTTTGTTCTGAACAACCTGAAGAGCAGGATGGAGGTAGGAATGCCAGGGAGAGGAGCAAACTGGGAAGTGAAAATAAAGATGTTAATTTTATTTTATATATTCATTTTGAGATAACTATTAGACACCCAAAGATGTTGTGTCATCAGTTGGAAAAATCAGCTGGTATGTCAGGGGAGAGATCAGGAAGGGAGAAATACTTTAGAATCATCAGCACACAGATACTACTGAAATTGGATGAGACCACCAGGTGAGGTGAAGGGGTGTAGGTGGAAAAGACCAAGGACTGAATCACAGGTGCTCCATCCTTAACACGACAGGGAAAAGGGCAGATCCAGTCAAGGAGATGCAGGAGTGACCAGTGTGAAGCAGTAGGAAAATCAAGAGTGTACAGGGTCCTGGAAGCTAAGAGAAAAATGTATGTCCAAGAAGGAGGGGCCAACTGTGTCAAATTATGCCCAAAGGGTAAATACAATGACAGCTATGAATTATTCTTTGAATTTAGTCAATGTTGGTAACTTTGACAACATCAGTTTCACTGAAGTGGCGGGGGCAAGAAATGGATGGGAGTGAATTTCAAAGAGAGTGCAGAGAGACTACTCCTTTAAGGAGTTTTGTTACCAAGGAAAGTAAAAAAATGGTGAGGAGTGACACAGGAAATGGTTAGGAGAAGGTACTATTGTGCCCATTTTACAGATGAGGAAACTGAGGTTTAAAGAAGTTGAGGAAATTACTTAGATTCATTCAGCTAGTAAGTTGTGATTTGAGCACAGACCTGTGTGATAGAAGCTTACTTATTCTTAAAATTTTCTATTATAGAGCTGATCAATATTCATATAGATAAGCATATAATCACATCTCTGATATTTCCTTAAAATAAATTTCTAGGGGTAGAAATCCTGGGTCAAAAGGTAGGTACCTGTGTATAGTTTTGAATCTGCATTGCCGAAGCCCTGAAAAAATATGTTATAGATGGTTACATTTTCATCAGCAGCCTATGAAGTCTGTTTCCCTGTATTACTGCTGACCCTGGATCCTATCTTTTCTCTCTCCCTCAGTGGTAGAGGAAAGAATAATAATATCTTATTTTGCATATGTATGATTACCAGTTAGAATTGCCCATGTTCTACAAGTTCGTTTCCCAGCATCTCCTTGGCTTCTGCTGAGGTTTATTATTCTCAGAACTAGTCACCCTCATTCGACCACTCTCATCATGAATACTCATCCTTTGTGGCAACATGTCCAGTTTAGAATGTAAACTTCACAGGGAAAATAGAATTAGAAATTAATAATAGCTCAGAAATTAACTCAGGTTAATTTTATATTTTATTATATATTATTTTATTTTATTTTTATATTAATTTTTTATATCTGAGAGAATCTGGAAGAACTAAAATATTAGGAAAAGTTGGAGGGCAAGGTGGGACTATGTGCTAACAGGACCCTATAGATGACCCTTTATGTCATACGTGACTATGACATGAGAGTACCCAGTGCCAAAGAATCCCCCAGAGGGTGCGTGGGCGGGAGAAGGGAGAGCCCCTTGTAAAATATACTTTGTAGCCCATAATTTCCAAGTCAGTCACTTTTTTTTTCAATACAGTTTCTTTCCCCCCCGCCCCCCCGAAAGCTTTTCTGTTCTTCCTTTGCTCTTCAGTCTGGAAAGACAGCTAATAAATGGGCTGTTGCACATTTGAGAGAAGTATAGATATTTAGTCATGCCAGCAATACTAGTTGTAGAAAAATTAGGAAATAAAGACAACAGAAAGAAAAATAATTAAACCAATAGAAATTCCTCCCACTGTTCTCTCAGATAATTATTATCTACATTTTCCTAATTTTTGTTTTGAGATAGTTTTACTAAAATTTTACATAATATGTTTATTCAAGCTGTTATTTTCAATGAATAAAACTTGAATATCTTTCTAGATTTCTAGTTGTCAATAAATGTTGAAATATTGTCACTTTTAATGAGTTAACTTATATAAAATTCTGTTATGTGGCTAATTGTGATCAATTTACTTAATCTCTTATTTTGGGGCTTTTAGGTTATTTCTTAGGTTTTTTTAATACTATAACGAGCAAGATCCATAATCTTAAACATACATATTTGTACACTCATCCACTATTACTTTAGTGTAAAGTCAAAGAAGGGTTACCAGGTCAAAGAGCATGCACATTTTTAGGACTTTCAAGGTGTATTTCTAGTTGTCCAAACATTTCCCAAACCACTTTATCTCAACAACAGAGTTCTAGCTCATAAATGAATATTAGTTTTCACTAAACAATGTTCCTGCTGAAATAATCAGAAGGAAGTCACAATTTTCTTTGGAAAGATAGTTCCCCAAGCAAGGATGTTACTTAAGAAAGATGAAGCGAAAACAAGAGATAAAGGAAGAGGGCATATATTAACATCTAGAAAGTGGAGAAGCAGATCTGTCCTCAAGGGGGACCTGAACTTCCAGAAGCTTCCATCTGGCCTTGACTCTGGTTAATGGCAGTAGCAGTCCCAGGGCTCTTGTTTGCACCTGTCTACATTTGCGCCTGACTCCTTCCAACACTCTTGTTAACGCTTATCCAATGCCAACTTCCTGTGCGGGTGGTTCTCATTGGCTTGTTGTTGCTTTGGGAAGGAGATAATACCTTCTAAGTTCCTTTCCAGCACACAAAATTCCTGCTGACTGACAGAAGATGTGATGACATCGGAAGAAGATGCCACATATCACACATCAAAGATGGATGTGTGTGGACATGTGGCTGGCACAGACACCAAGAGAACTTGGTGTCCTCTTAGGAAGACCTGAATCATAAACAACAGAAGGATCCTCTGCAAGAAAACTCATCACCACCCTCAAGCCACACCCTGGTCTGTTAACCTAACAGGCACCAAACCAAGCTCAGTATTATTTCCCACTCTTGTCTTCACGTACTGGCATTGCCACCACGTAGAAGCCTGTGCGGGAAGCCTCATCTGTCACTCATGACTGCTCCCTCACCTTGACCTCCAGCATCTAAGCTGCCAACCATTTGCAGTCATTCTATCCTCAGAGCATCTCTTTCCCTCCTCTCCATCCTCATAGCCCTGGGTAAAACTGCCATGCCTCTTGCCTATGAGAAGGTGGCAGTGTCCTGAATGGTCTCTCCATGAAAGTTGAAAAAGCTTGTCATGGCTCCACATAGTCTGCAAAGTAACATTTCCACTTCTGACAGCCCTTCCAAAATCTGACCCGTTTCTTCCTTTTCAGCATCACCTCAGTCTGCCCCTTCCCTTCCTGTGTCACACATATCTGGACCCCCACCTCCGCCTCAGTAGCCACCTCTTTGTGCTTTTGTTTCAGTGTTTTTCCCTCACTGTCCTCACTCTCTTGCTGCTCAGTCTGCTGAAGTCCTTTCTCATCCTTAAAGATCCGATGCAAACATTAATTCTCTGTAGCTTTTTCCAGGCAGAATTAATTATCCTCTCTTGGTGTTCCCATAGTGTTTTGTCTGTACTGCTGGGGAAACATTCATCACGATATTAGCTGCCTCTTAATGAACTAGAAGTTCACTGAGGACACGGAGTATGTCTCATTCATCGTTGGATTCCTAGGACCTAGCCTAATGCCAGGCATATTGTAGGTGCTTAGTAAATATTGGTTGAGTTGGATGGAGTCAGAAATAGACTCAGGTCACCTGACTCTTATCCAGGGCCTTCTGTACTATTCCAAAGCCAAGGCTTGCATGACTAGAATGGGCTAATCTTTCAACTCTCCACCAGCCATTTCTATCAATATTACCTGTTAAAATTCCACTGGAAATGAATTCTTTTGTGTATGATATTATCTCTAGTTAAACTACAAATATCCCCAAGAGATATGCATTTTCACCAAAATTAACTCTTCTAAAGTCTTCATGCTGGGAGGGAACTTAGAAGTTATTAGCTTTTCTTTCCCAACAACTAGCCTACAAGAGAAACCTGCAGGTTGGCACTTGGTAAGTGCTGACAGAAACAGTAGAAGACATGTTGAAAGCAGAGGGTGAAGGGGTTGGTGAAGGCCAGTCCTGCATGAGGTGCTATGAAGGGAGGCACAGGGCAGTAACAGAACACGCATGTTTTGGAGGGGATGTCCATAGGGGAAAGGAATTGAGTAGTGGGAGGGAGGAGAGAGGCAGCAAAAAAAAATTTCTCCAACTTCTCAATTTGGTCAAAGGTCTTCCCTGTATACAGTACTGATCCCTAGTTCTGATTTCCAAACATCTCTGGTAAACCTTTTTTTTGCTAGAGTGCCAGAAAATCCTTGGGTAATTTTCCAATTTTAATTCACTTTCATCTTAAAAATAAATATGTGCCTCATGGCATTTTTAAGAGGGGTGGGTGTTTGATGAGATGAAATGAGTGACAATAGGGTGTCACAACTCCAGAAAGGTTTCGTATCGCTGGTTTAGTTTCCTAGTGAGTAGGAGTTTGATGAACTGAAAAAATGAAATGGCTTCCAAATCACTCTGCCCTACTATGCTGGTTTGCAAACACATAACCTTCCTACACTGCTTGAAAAGCTTCAGCCTGGAGGTGAATGAACCTTGCAAAGTTAGCACTTAGCATTCACCTGGGACTTTGAAAAAGGCCATGAAAGGAAACATTACCAGTGAATTGATAGCTGCATGACCCTGAGGGAGGCGGAGCCCAGCCAAGGCACTCTGGACAGGCATCCAGGTCAGAGCACAAAGCCTTCCTGGGAATTCTCAGGACTGTAGCAGGCTGGAGCCCTGGCCTCAAATTTCACTCCAAAGGAGGCCATCACCTAAATGGGTTGAGATGCTCCTTTCTGCTTCTTCGTATTCAGAGGTTCAAACACCCAGGAAAAGAGAGAAAAGGACAAATCAGCCTAATTAGCATCTGTTTATTCTTGGGCTTCACTCTGAAGCAGCATTGGGTCGTATCTGTCAGGACTGAAGCAGTCTAGAAGCTTCTTCCTATGTTTGAAGGCATTCATAACTTGACTTCACATTTTTTTTTAAAGTTCTGGATTATGTAGGACTCCTCTATGTGATTGTTACCTCAAATTAATATTTCAAATTGTGATCTTACTATGTCTTAGAGATGGCTCAGATGCTAAAGAATCTGCCCACAATGCGGGAGACCTGGGTTCAATCCCTGGGTTGGGAAGATACCCTGGAGAAGGGAATGGCAACCCACTCCAGTATTTTTGCCTGGAGAATTCCATGGACAGAGGCTATAATCCATGGGTTTGCAAAGAGGTGGACACGACTGAGTGACTAAAATAATAAATATGCCTCAAAGAAGAGAGTTTGAGGAGCCTGTTAGGCCAGGATCTGTGTCTTTTAGAGGGTGGTGTAGACTCCTTCACAGGTGCCCTGCTGTGGCCCAGATGATTTTGTCACCTTTCCTCACACCCAGGGGCTGACTGCCTCTCCCTCTTCGCTTGTTCCTTTTTCAAAACTCTTCATAGCTGCTAAGGAATAGGGTGAGGATAATGTACATCAGGGCTCTGCCAACATTTAAAAAGTTTTATTTATTAATTTTCTGTTTTGGTCATGCCACATGGTGTGCAGAATCTTAGTTCCCTGACCACAGATTGAACCTGTGTCTCCTACACTGGAAGCACAGAGTCTTAGCCACTGGACCAGAGAAGTCCCACTGTCAGCATTTTAAAATACTGATTTATTTGTCTGTGCTTGGTCTTAACTGCAATGCTTGAAATCTTCGACCTTCGCTGTGGCACACAGGATCTTTAGTTGCAGCATGAGAACTCTTAATTGTGGCATGCGGCATCTAGTTCCCTGACCAGGGATCGAACCTGGGTCCTCTGCATTGGGAGCTCAGAGTCTTAGCCACTGGACAACCTGGGAAGTCTCCTGCTGTCAACATTTTTGAAGAAAAGGAACTCTTCCAGATGAAATCTTTACCCAACCTCAGTATAGAAAACAAGAGGGTCGAGGTCCTCTGGCTAACCTGAAATGCGGGCCTGGTTGACCTCACCCTCTCTGCCCCTGGGAAGCAAACCTGTCCCAAGTTTCAGAATCCTGCCATCACCCAAATCACAATTTCTCAATCTCCAAGGGAAATGTCATCTGGCACTTCCACGGCTGCTTTAAAATGTTACAAAAGACCTGGTGGCGTCCCCATGGGAGGGGCAGTCACCTGCGTCTGGATGTGTAAGCCAGCGGGTGTGGCGGGAGAAAGAGACCACTGCCCGCTCTGTTGGGGGGCTCTTGTCCTCCCAACCTGCTCGCTGTCCACACTCCACAGGGCACCTGGTGCAGAAAAGGTGTTAGGAAGAAGCAGAGGACGCCAGAGGGCAGAAAGGGCAGGACACATGCTGACTTAGGTCAGCCCTCAGGTAGCTTTCCCCTCCCAGCTGACTCAGGACCCTCCCACCATGCTGCCTGCTTGCTGAGGCCTGTCTTGACAAATGGCATTGGATGGTTGTGACTAGTCAGTTTTCCCCCCAGGAGTTAATGAACACACAGCCAAGGCAGACCTGCCACCACTCGGAGTCCTCCCAGAAGCTCCAGCTCAGGCAGTCTCCTTGTCTGAACACCCCTAGTGAGTGGGGCCACACCAGCAGTTTCCAGGCTGATTCAGCTTAGTAATCCACAACAGCCGTTACTCCAGGGTTTTCTGGAGAAGCAAAAGGAAGGGGCTCTGCCTCAATGAGCAGAGGGAGCTGCTTCGGTGTTGGAATCCAAATGAGATGTGCTCTCCGGAATCTGTAAGCTCTCTTCCCCAGGACCAGGAAGGCATGAAGTCAGGCTTGAGCTTCAGAGCTAGTTTCAAGTGCCCACAGGCTTTAGCAAAGGAGGAAAAGCCATCGGCCCCCTACTCCTAATTCCCTCACCCATCAGGCCGGGTGGGTTCACCCTGTTCTCGGCACAGTTCCAGACAAGCTTACTAGGCCTCCTGTCCCCTGAAAACCGAACCGACCAGGAAGGCATGTGCCAGGAGTGATTCTGCTTGTGGTGCCAGCGACAGATCGCGACACTGCCTGCCTGGATTGAAGGCATGAGACACTTGGGTGAGGGGGGCAGACTAGCCCCCACTGGGAGCAGGCTAGGCCTCTTCCCCAAGGGATACACATCCCCAGAGCCAGAACCCAACACTCAGCTCCACGGACTCACGCTAATTCTGTCCTGAGAGGCAGCTTAAGGAAGAACATTCCAGAATCAGGAGCCTGATTGTCTGAGCTCAAGGCCCAGCCTCTATAAAGACGATAATGATCATACCTGCTTCCTAGAATCATAGCCAAGAATGAGCTAATATATGTAATGAGACAGGGCTCAGCTCACAGTAGGTGCTGCATAAGCGCGAACTGCCTTTATCTTGACACCCAGATTTGCCTCAGCCTCCTCCTCAGCCCACTGGGGCCACACTCCAGCCATGATTTCTTGCAGGTGCTGAAAACATGGGGCTGCATCTGGCTCTCTTAACCCTATCCCAGCCCCACCGCATCTCCAGGGCTCTATAGTGTGACATTTGTCCTGGAAGAGATCCCACCTCCCTGCTCCAGGACTTGCTGGCAGTCAGATCCTCTTGTGATCTGGTTGGATGAGTCATTTTTCACCTCTTGTCCTAAGCTGTGAGTGAAAACAGTCCCATATCCTAGAATTCCACGTGTGCATTTTTCCTGGGATTATGAGTGGCCGTTGTAAGCAGTGAGTACACGGACGGCAGAGGCCCCGCCAGGCACTCACCCAGTGAATGGCTGGAGCTTGCTGAGTTAAGTAAGCAATGTGCTGAAAATCTGGGAGTCATCAACTCAACTTTTGCTACTCGGTCTCGTGCTCTTCAGCCTGTTACTTCTATGTTCTGCCTTCATTAATAGGGACAAGCTGTCTCCGAGACTGTTTTAAGAGACACTAATGAAAATGATTGCCACGTGCCTCTCTAACCAGAAAGTACGGGGAGCATACATGCTTTATGCAAGGGCATCCAGTCTTTTTCTCCTCCCTTTTCAACCTGAACCACAGAATCAATCACGTATTTCCAAGTGCAGTGTTGCCAGGACAAGATATGAATCCACTCTCTGGGCGCCTCCCTCGGCTTGGGAGGGGTCCTTGCCCTTTGGAGCCTGGTGTCTGGGACTAGGGCTGGCTTTCCAAGGTTAACTGCCTATCCCTTCCTGGGATTCCAGCCCAGATACCAGGGTTGCATATTTCTCTACATATTCCTCTTCAGAGGAAGCTTTGTTCAGGGGTTGAGTCTCTACAGTGGCTTTGGTCATCTATCTCCATTCTGCATCCTTGGATGTAAACTTAGCTATCTCCTTGTTGAGAACCTATTGTACGCAGGCAATATTCTAAATGCACTCCCCAGCATTATCTTGCTTACTCCTCAGAGCCCCTTGGTGAGGTAGGTGTGGTGTCACCACTCCACTCTACTTCCTATTTCACCTAAGGAAGTAGACATGTTGGGGGCAGTTAAACAAGTCAGCAAGGCAACACAGAAGCAGGAGGCAGGGCCAGGACTCCACCCCAGGGCACATTATGACTTCCCATGTTTCCTTTACCACTTGTCCTGCATTCAGACTGTTCCAATGTAAGAGAAAATCAAGCTGCAGTTGGAGAGCATGCTAATTAGAGAGCGCAAGGTAGCGGGGCCTTCTGCCCAGGTCCTGGAGAGGATGCGCTAAGTGTGGCCTCAGGGAACCATCTGCCTTGGGGGATGAGGGTGGAGGGAAATTTTCCTTCCTCCTCCTTCTAGTCCTGGAGCCCCGCGCACAGACCTGCGGGCAGTCAGAGCACTTTCCACAAGCTTCAGATCTGAAATACAGAGCATCCAGGCTGTCAACCCCATAGCAGGGCCCCCAGGGGCCTGTGTTTCATTCAGCATTGTTGGCAATCCCCATTTCTGCTGAGTCATCCAGGCTTGTGAGAGTGGCCCACTTGCTACAGAGCCTTTCTGCAGCTTGTTTATGGGGACCCCCATCATGGAGTCCCATCTCATAGGCAAGGGATGGATGCAAACGAAAACCAGAGCACAGGAGATGACCCTTTGCATGCTTCTCTTAGTTCTCTACAAAGAGATGAAAGGTTGATTACTAGCCTCTCTAACAAAGGGAACAAAGATAGAGAGCAAAGTGGAGTTGCCTATAGATCTATTGATATTTGAACTCATATTAAAGTTTGGGGGGGTGTTCTGACAGTTTTACTTGGAGACTGGGGCAGAGGCTTCAGGTTCCTGCATACTATCTGTTCCCCTCTTCCCCCTTAATTATAAAACTCCAAGTTTATTTGCGGCAGCACTGTGCCCAGCTACAGCCCACATTTCCAAACTTTCTTGACCAATTAGATAAAAGAGGATGTTATGTGTACAATTTCCAGAAAGTCTGCTTAGACTCAGATGGGCCAGAAGTCCTTTTGTTGCCCATTGGCCTTCTCCTTCTGTCCTGCTGCCTGGATGCAGATGTGATGGCTGACATGCCACAGTCCTCTTGGACCATGAGGAGACCTTGGACCATGAAGTGACCTTGGAAAGTGCTAAGGATGGTGCTGGACAAAGTCAGAGTATCTTGGGGTTCCTGGTAATGTCGGGACTGGTAACTGCCCAGGACTGAATTCCTCTAGACTTCTCTCTCAGGAGAAAATGAACACTAGTTTTCTGTTGCATAAAGTCTAACTTAATTCTAACTGATGGATCCTATTTAATAGAATTTCCAGCTAGTCAAGGGCCCTGAGCCCCGTTTGCTCCATCTACCTCCTAAACACACATACCTAAGTCTACCTTATATTGTGATGAATCACAATGGCTTAGTGTGCTTCGGTCACTTGGCACACCAAGTCTCTTAATTGCTTCAGTTGTGCCGACTCTGTGACCCGAAGGGGAGTAGTCCACCAGGCTCCTCTGTCCATGAGGTTATCAGGCAAGAATACTGGAGTGGGTTGCCACCTCCTTCTCCAGGGGCTCTTCCCAACTCAGGAATTGAACCCACATGGCCTGCATCGCAGGCCACTGATTCTTTACCACTGAGCCACCTGAAAAACCTGATAAATCACAGAGTATATGGCTATCTATAAAAACTTAGGTAAGGAGACTTTGGGGCTTGAATTCAATCCTACTGTATAAATTTGTATTAAATATCTACCATGCATCAGTACTGAGCTAAAATACATGGTCTCTGTTGTTTAGTCACTAAGTTGTGTCCAGTTCTTTGCAACCCCACGGACTGTAGCCTGCCAGGCTCCTCTGTCCCTGGAATTTTTCAGACAAGAATACTGGAGTGGGTTGTCATTTACCCACCTCAGGGACTTTCCTGACCCAGGGATCGAATCCACATAGAGAGCATTGAGGCGGATTCTTTACTGCTGAGCCACCAGGGAAGCGACATGGCCTCTACTCTCAGGAATTTAAATAGTATACTTTGAGGAAGCCCTATAACAGAGAAGAGATCCTTCATCTAACCTTGGGGAAAGCTTCCCAGGGAAAACTGGGGCTTTGCAGGGCTAGTGGAAACCAGTTACGCGTAAAGGTAGTCAAATAAGAAGCTTTCTGTAGCAAATATGCAATCCCTTTTAATGGACTACATTTGTCTTTCCAAACAGGCTGTGACCCAGCAGCTGATTCTTGCTAAGCTTGCAACGATCTTGCGATGATCAATACTGACAGCCACTCCATTACTGGAGCGACAGTTTAAAAGGTAGTTTATCATTTTCCTTCTTTTTCTTTTACCACAGTCTTTTCTCCCTTCTAGGGCCTAGGAAGAAAAAATGCATATGGATCAGAAATCTGATCCTTTACTGAGAGTAGATTTGGGTGAAGGTCAGATTCTGGTTGTATCCAGACCAACTTGCACATTCACTGTGAGCTCTTAGCCCCTGACCTTAGAAGCGTGGTGGTGCCAGGCAGGAGACCTTCCCGAGTGATCCATGGTCTCCAGGGATCAGTTTGATCGTCACTCCCAGACCTGGTCTTATCAGGCCAGTTCTAAGTAGGCTGCTTCTGCCTTTAACAGAAGTTCAAAGTTTTTGTTTACATTGAAGGTGAGATTGAATTGGTCTTAAGTAGGAGAAGTAACTCAAACCAGCTTAAGCACAGAAGGGTAAGTCATTGAATGAATGAGGTTTTCTTTTTATGTCCCCTGAAGGTGATCAGCTGGGTCTTAGGAAAACCCCTAACACTGGGGCCTACGAGGTATTGGGATATCTATCTGTCCATGTCACTTCTCTGTGGAAGAAGTGGAAGTGTTAGTCGCTCAGTTGTGTCCTACTCTTTGCGACCCCATGGACGATAGCCCGCCTGGCTCCTCTGTCTATGGGATTTCCCAGGCAAGAATACTGGAGTGGGTTGCCATTCCCTTCTCCAGGGGATCTTCCCTACCCAGGGATCGAACTCCGGGTCTCCTGCATTGCAGGCAGATTCTTTACCATCTGAGCCACCCACCTCTCTATGACTATGTCCATTTCTGTCCTCTTACTCTATAATAGACTTTTTATGCTCTCCAGTTCACATGGTAAAAAAACAAACAAACAACAACAACAAAAAAACAAAGTACACTCCAGTATTCTTGCCTGGAAAATTCCATGGACAGAGGAGCCTGGGGTTGCAAAGAGTCGAACACGACTGAGCAACTGAGCACATGCACACACACACGATTATTTGTCTTGCTTGACTGTTTTTCTTTGGTTCTGCATTTTCTCACTTTTCTGATTAAATCTATTCTTTGAGACTTGAGGAAGGCCTAGGAGGCTACATTTTTTTTTTTTTCTACAAACAAGAAGCAGACGAGGACATGGCAGGTGGATCTCTCTCTGGTCTCTGCCGTGTGAAGATATCAGGAGAAAACAGCCATTCACAAACCAAGAAGAGAGCCCTCACCACACACTGGATCTGCGGAAGACCTGATCTTGGACTTTTCAGCATCCAGAATTGTGAGAAATAAACATTGTTTAAAGAGAAGAAAAAAAATTAGAGTAATAAGACATACCCAAAAGGCCTTGCCTTAGCTCCTGGTATTTCACATATTCAAGAGATCAGCCCAGATTGACTCTTTTAGTCTCAATTCTAAATCCCGTGGCGGTGACACCAGTTAGCCCAGCATGGCTTAGAAGCCCATCCTAGGATGAGAACCAGGGAAGGGGGCCACAGATAGAGCTGCAGAGCCCCCCTCTGGAGCACAGGCAGTGTTGGTGAGGAAGGTCAGCACACAGCCCAGCAGACAACAACTCCAGTGTCTTCAGGGCAGCCTAGGGGTCCCAGAACCTACTTTTCTTCTGTAAGTCCTCTCCGATCCATGCAGTCAGGACCTGATCTCTCAGACAAATGTCTGAACCCTGGTTAGAATATGAGCTCTATAAGGGCAGAGGTTTTAATCTGTCCTGTTCACTTAACCCCAGAAACTAGAATAATGCTTGGCATCTTGGGAAGAACTCAAGCACGTGGAACATCAAATAATGAAATTAACATCTCCATTCCTGGAAGGGGAAGGGGGACAGGATGACAGGATGACAGCAGGGAGTGGCGAGCACAGGAGAGAGGATCAGAATAGAATCTCTGAAATCAGCCCTGATGTACATTTGGAGGCACTGACCTACCCAGTTTCTGGGCTCTGGATGTGGTTATGAAGCAGCACACAAGTCCTGATCTCTGAGCAAGGTAAACGCCATTTGCTAGATGCCAAGTCTGTCTTCTCAGCATTGACAGGCCTAGGTTTACGATTTCTTTGGTCCTGTGATTCCTGCTACCTTTAAGCCTCTCTGAGTCTTCATTTGTTTATTAGTAAATAGACCACAAGGTTATTGAGATCAAACTATTTAACCTTAAATAGTGCCTTGTACGTACTACATGCAAGCAGTTCTATAAATATTTATTGACTCTCGAAAAACATGGTGTTGGGTTTTGTGTTGTTTCCTGGTGGGTAAATTGGGAACAGGGTAGAACTGTAGCTCTGTAATTTACTATAGGCCTCAGGTTCTTAGAGGAGACTGAATTGACTGATATAATTAGCATTTCTCACACAAGAATAGCCCTGCCTTCACCTGATTCCTTTTGTGGAAATGCTGTTCTTTCTGAATGAAGGCAAAGCTTTGGTCCATCAGCGGGAGCCCTAAACAGAGCATGGCCCATTTGAGGGGGATGATGGCATTTGTCTTGCCCTGCAGATTCCTTCCTACCCACGGTGCGGGCAGAAGACAGACAGAGAAGCTAATGGCTCCTATGGAGCAAGTCCCTGGCCTCACTCACTCTGTCTCCTCCTCACCTGGCTTCTGGTCCCAGGTTTCTCAAGCACAGTTCAGCCTCTCTGAATCTCCCTCTGCTACCCCAATCCAGCCACCTCCATCCCTCAGATTCCCTTCAGATCTGCCTTCCCGCCTCCCCTCCTTCCATAGCCTCGCTGCCTCTTCTGCTTTGGTTTCAATGCCCTGCTCCCAACTCTCCCAGGGCTCACCAGCCCCACCCCCACCCCCTCATCCTACACTGACCTGAGAAGGCATGTGTCCCAGGCCCTGCTCCCCCAGAGACTTCCTCCCTCCCCGACCTTCCCTCAGTTTGGCCTCACAGGGCAGCCAGTTTGTGTTTGAGAATAGTCTCTCTCCTCCGGATGTTCCATTATCCACCTCCAGCCGTTAGGGACACAGTGACAATCTGAACCCAATGGAGAATACCAGAGAAATTTTTAACAGAGAAAAAAAAGAACAGATAATTTCAAAAGGACATTAAGCTCTATTCAGGGACACAATCTCCAATCAACAAAATGAAAGGCAGGCAGTGGCCCCACGGGGACCAACTGAAAGGCAGCCGGTTATTGAGAGTGTTCTGGATTCAGCTTCTCACACACGGGGCCTCCCTCACTCCCCCAGCGACAGCCCCCTCCCCGGCAACCAGCCCCGCCCACCCGGGCGATGAGCAGATCTGGACTCCACACACCAAGCGCCAAGCGACAGGGCCTGGGGCCTCCCAGCCAGTGGGGCTTCCTCCCTGACAGGACTCACAAAGGCTCCCTCACCAGGGGTAACAGCAGGACCGCACTTGGCTGACAGAATCCTTTGGCAGAAAAATGCTGTCTGAGTCAGCCCTCAGAAATAATTAACCCTCAGGATGTTTCCTGGAGCACCAAAGTGGGTTGAATGTTGAAGATGCAGGGAGTGATGAAGCATTTGTCTTCTGAAGGTGAGGGAGGGAATGCTTGGGCAGTCAGAGCCCTCCCAGTTAGCTAGAACCTGCTCTCAGGGCCTCAAGACTGCTCTGAGAGGCAGACAGAAGGCCCTTCTTTCCCTAAGAGACTCTTTCTGGAGGGCTGTTTCCATTTAGGGGCTTTTCATATCATGTGAGTCAGACAGTAAACAAATAAGAAGAGCCACTCTTTGTTGCTAAGTATGGTACCAAGTGCTCAGAGAAGATACAAGTGAAATCTGTCTCTTGACTAAGTCTTGGGGAATTTACCACCTGGGTAGAGAAGTGAGACAGGAACAAAAGAATGAATTCGATAGTCCATTGGTTTTATGTTCATGCATTCAGTGTAAAAGGAGAAAAGGCATGTTTCTTGAGCCTAAGCAGATTGTTTTACACATGTAGACCAGGAGCCCAAAGACTTACTAAGATAATAATGTTGCCCATGATTTATATTGGTTCTTCCTTCTAAGAAGTCTTCAGAGCCCTGTCAATGTCTCAGTGAGACTTGGTCAGATTCTCCTCTTTCATTTCCCTTCTTAGCAAGGTCAAAATTTCTCATCCTCACTTAACAACCAGGAAAGTTAAGAAACAGGCCACTGGCTGGCCTGCCTTGCAACCAGCCCTAGGTCTACACAGGCTCAAAGGTGCAGCACCTCCATCATCACGCACACAATAAATTCATTAAGTTTTCAATTTTTAAGTGCACTTTGAGAAGAGGCATAATCCAAGGAGAATCAGAGAATTAGAGAATGACAGACATCACACTGGGGCTTACCATCAACATGAACAACACTGGTGTACATGTTGTGATGCCATGGGAGATAGCTCTGGTGTCAACTAACATTTTTATAAAAAGTCAAATAGAAAATAGTAAATATTTTAGGCTTTGTTGGCCAAATACTAACTCTATTGCATATTCTTTTTTCAACACACTAAAAATGTGTTAAAATAAACATAACATAAAATTCACTATCTTTCTCAAGGGGGTAAGATACTCTCTTCAAAAAATAATGTTGGGAAAACTGGATATCCTTATGCAAAAGAATGAAGTTGTATCCTTACCTTACACATATACAAAAATGAACTCAAAATGGATTAAAAACCTAAACATAAGACCCAAAACTATAAAATCCTTAGAAGAAAAGATAAGGGAAGGCTTCTTGACATTGGACTTGCAATGATTTCTTGGTTTTAATACCAAAAGTAGATGCAATAGAAGCAACAGTATACAAATGGGATGACATCAAACCTAAAAACTTTTATACATCAAAGGACACATCAACAGATTAAAAAGGCAACCTATGAAGTGGGAGAAAATATTTGCAAGTCACATTCCTGATAAAGGGTTGGTATCCAGGATATATAAAGAGCTGCTAGAATTCAACAACAAAAAATCAAATAGCCTAATTGAAAATAGGCAAAGGACTTGAATAGATATTTCTCTAAAGATGACATATAAGTGGCCAACAAACGTATGAAAAAAACACTCGACTTCACCAATTATCAAAGAAATAGAAATAAAAATCACAAGGAGATACCACCTTACACTCATTAGTTGCTGTTTAGTAGCTAAGTCATGTCTGATTCTTTCGCAGCCTCATGGACTGTAGCCTGCCAGGTTCTTCTGTCCATGGGATTTCCAAGGCAAGAATACTGGAGTGGGCTGCCCTTTCCTTCTCCAGGGGGTCTTCCTGACACAGGGAGAACTTGATCCAGGGAGACCTGAACCCACATCTCCTGCACTGCAGGTGGATTCTTTGCCGCTGAGCCACCAAGGAAGCCACTCATTAGAATAGTTACTATTCAAAAAAAACCTGCAGGGGCTTCCCTGGTGGCTCAGTGGTAAAGGATCCACCTGCAGGAGAAGACATGGGTTGGATCCCCGATCTGAGAAGATCCCACATGCCACAGAGCAACTAAGCCCATTCGCTACAACTATTGAGCCTGTGTGAAATTAAGTCATGAATTGTTTTCAAACATAGGAGGCAGCGTCTAGGCTCTTCTGGTCCAGAAAAACACCTCCCAGTGCTTCTTCAACGTCAAGCCCAAGAGTAAACAGATGCTAATAAGGCTGATTTGTCCTATTGCTGTTTTTAAAAAAGTTTAAAAGCTTAAAATAGACCCAGAAATCTCATTTTTGGATATGAAAGTGTCAATTGCTCAGTTGTGTCCGACTCTTTGCAACCCCATGGACTATAGCCCACCAGGCTCCTTTGTCCAAAAAAATTGAAGCAGGATCTCAAAGGAATATTTGCACACCCATGTGGATAGCAGCACTATTCACAATAGCCAAGAGAGGGAAGCTTAAAATAGTTAAGATAGTAAATTGTGTATCTTTTTACCATAATTAAAAAAAAAATAGTTTAAAGGACCTGCCAGAAAACATCTTTTAACTAGCTTGAGCCATTTAAGTGTACAATTCAGTGTGCATGCTCACATGTGTAACGACCCTTTAAGAATGTAAAAAGCTGTTCTCAGTGCGCAAACTTTATATATAAAACAGGCTGTAACTATATTTGACCCATAGGACATAGTTTGCTGACCCTCCATTCAGGATCAATACACATAAGACCCAGATTTGGTAAAATGTAAAGGCTTTAAAGCAGGACAAAGGAAAATCATCATATACGTGAGATAGTAGTGTGGTTGTTAAGACTGGTGCCTTAGCCCGGCTTATAGCCACATCCTGGGTATATAATGTGGGGCAGATGGTAAAGAATCGGCCTCCGAGGCAGGAGATTAGGGTTCTATCCCTGGGTTAGGAAGATCCCCTAGAGAAGGAAAGGGCAGCCTACTCCAGTATTCTTGCCTGGGAAATCCTGTGGACAGAAGAACCTGGCGGGCTACAGTCCATGGGGTAGCAAAGAGTCAGACACGACTGAGCAACTTTCACTGGGTATATAACCTTAGACAAGTTACTTGGCCTCCCTATGCCCAGTTAGCTCATCAGTAAATTGAGGTGATAACCGAATCTTCCTTGTAGAGTTGTTGTGAGGACTAAATGAGATAACACATCATAAGCACTTGGCATAGTGCTGGCCAAACGGGAAGATCACGGTAAATTTGGGCCTCTATACATACTTAAAGTAGAGGAATTGTGAGAAAGACATCTGGTTAATCACACTATCAAGGTTGAAACCCTTGGAATTCCAAGATGAGGCAGGGGTCAAATATTTTTGCTCAGCCTGGAAAGTCTCTGGATGCATGTGGGCTACAAAAACTGACTTCAGGTCATGTTGCCACTGACCAGGGCTTCTGGCCTCCTTAATCCACAGAAATTGATAAGAAGCCAGACAAGAAATTCGGGAAAGGCTTTATTGGGGTCCCTGTTGCAGCAGGAGGGTGCTAAAACAAATAACAGTTTCTTTTGCTTGCTCCCTGAGCGGGGGCAAGCTGGTTCCTTGTATGAGGTGAGTCCAGGGTCAGTCCAGAGGCGTGGCTTGGGTGGTCTGCGCACTCCTTCGGTGGTGTTGAGTGCAGGGGACATGTGCAACACTTTGCCTTCGCTCACAACATCCTGCTTTTTTGTTCCCAGCTCATCAGAAATGACAGTTGGGTTTTTGGTCTTTTTATATCTTGTGGTCCAAGATAGATGTGCCCTCACTGCTCATGCACACAGTTATTTTTAGTTCCTCATAATTTCTTTGTATTTTGTTGCTCAAGGAGGCGTGTGTCCAGGTACAAGCATAGCAGCAAAGGGTCCCAGGTCTCAGGTCCCAGCCTGTCTGTCTGGTCCCATCGCCCTAAGGCTCTTGGGGGGGAAGCCAGGCCCCCTTGACCTCACTGATGGTGCTGTTTGAACCTTGCTCATTTGGTCCCCTGCTTCCCCAGCCCCTTGGCCTCAAACTTTAATGCCAAGGAGAGACTGCCTCTACCAGAGAGCATTTCCCTTCCAGATGGTTCCAGATGGAACCAGTGATGATGGGCGTCACAGAAAGAGAGCTTGGGGCTCCATGGGTGAGGCCAAAATCTCAGAGGCCAAGCCATCCACTCACAACCCCTAGGGCTGCTTTTCTTTGCTCCTGTGGGTGTGACAGTTGGCCAGGGCGCTAGGAACAGAGATTGATCTGTGCACACCCTGGCTTCTTAGCAGGCATCAGAGAAATTAAGGACAGGGTTGAGAATTCTGACACACCCCTTAAAACAGCCTCCCCCAGCCGTCAGCAGCCTTCATTGGAGGCCCACCACGTGGACCCTGGGGAATCAGCAGGAGGTTAAATGGGAAACCAAGTCGGGGCTGGGCCCTGGCTGTAGAGGGTTCACGTAGATCCACAGGCTCACCCTGCCCAACCATCAGTAGCCTCTCCTCAGGGGGTCACTGCCGCCCTGCCTTGAAGAGCACCAGAGAGCCAGATGGTGGGCGGGGATCCTTTGTTGTTAGCAGAAAAACAACCCCAGATCAGATTTCAAGGCTTTGGGTTTCCACCTCCTACTTCCAGTCTTTTCTCAATAGCTGTGGATACAGGAACCCCAGAGGGGAGGTGGCCACAGGCCCTCAGCACAAAGGGCAGGAACCTCTCTGAGCCCCACCCAGCTCCCGCTGCCCCGGCCTGGGAGCAGCCCTGACTTTCCTCAGTCCGGGAGACAGAGGAGTCTGTAGAAGCCTCCAGGCGCTCTGAGGAGCAAGCCTGGATGGTTCTGACTCCAAGAACAAAGCACCTGCAAAATCCACACCAGGAACTCAACCGAGAAGAACAGAAAGAGCAACCAAAATCAATCCCCGCCCCTCCTCCAGAAGGTAGAATTTTCATAAGCCAAAGCTTCTGTGTTCAGAGATACCTTTATCATGTGCAAGGACTCCACCCTCTATAGGAGTCTTCTTTCCCCTTCCTCCTGGGGGAAAAAAACAAAGGAGATAAGTCCCTCCCCATTCACTCTGAAACCCTTCTGAATTGAATTTGAATTGAAAGTCGGGTCTGACTCTTTGTGACCCCAAGGACCATACAGTCCGTGGAATTCTCCAGGCCAGAATACTGGAGTGGGTAGCCTTTCCCTTTTCCAGGGGATCTTCCCAACCCAGGGATCCAACCCAGGTCTCCCACATTACAGGCAGATCCTTTACTGGCTGAGCCACAGGTATAAATGGGCTTATGTATAAATACTTCTCACATTGTGAGCTAGTTTCAAAACTCCTGTTAGGATAACAACAAGGAACCATTGTAAAGCACAGAAAACTATATTCAATATCTTGTAATAGCCTATAACGGAAAAGCATCTGAAAAAGAATATTATATATATATTTATGTATATGTATAAAAAACAGAATCACTTTGCTGTACACCTGAAACAAATGACACCATTGTAATTCAATTATCCTTCAAAATAAAATAAAATAAATGGAAACTCATTCAGCAAATAAAAAACTGGAGTTAGGATGAAAAATGTATATTCAATAAGATTGTAATAACTAGACTTATCTTGGTGATCATTTCATAATGATCAAAATATTGGATCACTATGTTGTATGCGTGAAACTGATATAACATTGTGGATCAGTTGTAAATCAATAATAAAATTTTGATTAAAAAAAAGACATGGGCCTTTAGAGACTAAAAGTCACAAAACTCACAAATAGTGCCCTCTTTAACCCTGGGCACTGGATGTGAGGGTAGGGGGAGCATTGAGGCATGTTCAGACTGGGACCATGCCTGAGATCAAAGTGTCACTTGCACTTTTCATTGCAGTACCACCTCTATGATCCCTCCACAGGTTAGTCCATCCCTCAAGCAGTGGTATCACCAGCAGCCTTTCAGTTGGTATCTGTAGTCCTGCTGACCTAGGGGTACTCAGGCTTTATGAGATTCTCATAAACAGGCATCAAACCCCTTAGGGCTGGAGCCCCACCCTAAGCACACTTAGTTCAGCAGAAAGCAGCCGAAGCTAATAAAGGAAGATATATTTTAGAGGTCATGCCCCAAAGTTGGCTCCATTCAACTGCAGATCCAGCTCTGACCAAGGCTGAGATAAAAATTTATATTATTTTGCATTTTAAACAATCTACTAGTCTTTCAAAGAGTACTGATTGATGAGCAGCAATTAACAACTCAGTAATCGGTTGTAAATTGCCAATAAATGCTACCATTTCAAGTGTGCATTTTTTTCCTTCTTCATTTTCTCCTCTGTGCTCTCTGTCTCTGTTTTTAAACCAACATATATTTATTGACTGTCTTTAGACAAAGGGGGCTAGGAGCCACAGGACATAAACAGATACACCAGCCAAGTGTTTGCATTTGTTATTGTTCAGTTGCTATGCCGTGCCTGACTCTGCGGACCGCATGGACTGCAGCACGCCAAGCTTCGCTGCCCTTCACTATCTCCTGGAGTTTGCTCAAGCTCATGTTAACTGAGTCGGTGATGTCATCCAATCACCTTATCTTCTGTCGCCCCCTTCTCCTGCCCTCAATTTTTCCCAGCATTAAGGTCTTTCCCAATGAGTCAGCTCTTCACATCAAGTGGCCAGAGTATTGGAGCTTCAGCTTCAGCATCAGTCCTTCCAATGAATATTCAGGGTTGATTTCCTTTAGGATTGGCTGGTTTGATCTCCTTGCTGTCCAAGGGACTCCCAAGAGTTTTCTCCAGCACAACAATTTGAAAGCATCAATTCTTCAGCACTCAGCCTTCTTTATGGTCCAACTCTCACATGGCTACTGGAAAAATCATAGCTTTAAGCATATGAACTTTTGTTGGCAAAGTGATGTCTCTGTTTTTGAATACACTGTCTAGGTTTATCATAGCCTTTCTTCTGAGGAGCAAGAATCTTTTAATTTCATGGCTGCAGTCATCGTCCACAGTGCTTTTGGAGCCCAAGAAAATAAAATCTGTCACTGTTTCCACTTTTTCCCCATCTATTTGCCATGAAGTTATGGGACTGTATCTTAAAAAGATACACCAGCCAAGTGTTTGCATTTGAGAGATTCCTAGTCTAGCTAGGGTAGTAACACTGTACACACAGGGAAAAAAAACCAAATGGCCAAAGTTCTGTGTGATGGATGCTGGCTCTGAAAAGGCAAGCTTCACACTCGATTCTTTTCAGTTGCTTGAGGGTTGTCAATGACTTCTGTTTCCAAGGAGAAGCTTTCCTTTACATCAGTGGTTCCCAAACTTGAAAGTCTATGCATTAGTGGCACGAGTTCTGTGAAAAGGGTATTCTATTGGCCAAAAACATTTGGGAGGCGTGCAGATTTCTTTTTTTTGCATTTGAGATGCAACTGACATGTAATGTTGTATAAGGTCCCCTTACTGCTGAGCCCAAGAACTTCTAAACCTCTTTAGAAGGCCAAAAAACAGTTCATACCTCATTCTCTCCATGAACTTTCCCCTCCAAGTTCAGCCCATATGATCCCTCTTTGCCTGTACCGCCAAAAGCACTTCCGTGTCACCAGTTTAGCACCCAACCATTTTCGTGTGTTTCCTGTCTCTTCGTAGAGTTCTGTACCTCATACCACTCAACTCATGCAGAATATATAGCAAATGCTCACTAATAAGGAATTACCTTCTTATTAAATACACTTCAATGTCGCGGATAAAAGCAGACTCTAGACTTAGGGGCCAGAGTTCAGGAACTCGCGCTGGCTTATTGACTGTGTAACCTTGGGAAACTTACTCAACCTCTCTGAATTTTTTCTTTTTTTTTTCAGTATCTCATGAGGTTGCTGTGAACATTAGACTAAAGTGCCCAGCACACAGTCAACATTCAATCAACGTTAGCTATTTTTGTTACTAGTGCTAAGTGTGTTCTGCACTCGGTCACCAAGCAAGGGAGAGAGCCTGGCCAGTGCATGGAGGGCTAGATTTCAACGGCAGCTCATAACACTGGCCCCAAACACAGTGATATTGTTTATCTCTGCCAAGATCTTGAAGCGCTTTAAAATCTCATCTTATCAATTTTCACAGGAGTTCCTTGCCATGAGTTGGAATCCAATATAATCAACCTCGGGAGGGGTTAATGACCTGCTCAAGGTTACTTGCCGGGGTCAACCACAGACTAGAAATAGAAATTGGCTCCAGGATCACCTCTTTGTCTCACTAGCTTCCTCCCAGTGTGGTTTTGGCAAAGATAAAACACATAGGGGTGATGTAGCAACTGGAGTGAAGGTCAAAGAACAGCATCTGTGTTTAGCCCAGCCTTGATGATGCTTTTGTTCCTTCCTCCTCCCACAAGCAGGCTGATATATCCAGCAGCCTCCTGTCCCTCTCTAAGCACTCAAAATAGTATTCCCTGACCTCCATTCACCAGGATAAGCCAGTGAGAGGAAGAGAGGGAGCACTGGAAAGGCCACTGGACGGGCTGACAGGCAGAAAGCGGCTCCCTGACCTCAGACCTTTTTGCATCAACACCTCCTTCTCATCACCTTGGCTGCCTCCCGCCTTCACAGCAGTCACACTAGCTCCTTGGAAGGACCCCGCAATGCCCTCGCTGCTGCCATAAGCAGGAAAAATTCTCAGCAGCCTGAACATCCTGTGGCCGAGTTGGTGACAGTCCTATTTATGACTGCAAAAGCAGTTAAGGCTCAGGAAAAAGCAAAACAGAAAAGTCAGAAAACCATGTAACAAAGTCACTGAAGAAAATCATCCTGGATGTGTGTAAAATGTGTCTGTGTATTTTCAAATCTCTCTCTGCCCTCCCTCTCCAGCTACTCAGAGCTCCTTGCTTTTATGATTCTAATAGCTAATAATTTACAGAGTGCGTGCCTGCTCAGTCGTGTCCGACTCTTTGCAACCCCCGTGGACTATAGCCCGCCAGGCACCTCTGTCCATGGGATTTCCCAGGCAAGAATACTGGAGTGGATTGCCATTTCCTTCTCCAGGGGATCTTCCTGACCCAGGGATCAAACCCCTCTCTCTTGCATCTCCTGGATTGGCAGGCAGATTCTTTACTACTGCACCACCTGGGTCCCTAATTTATGGAGTACCATACTGTATTCAGAGTCTCCCATGATCACCTGGATTGTTACCACTCCAGGGAGTTTATTGCCTAAGTCATTGGGATTGAACGGGCACATAAGTCATAGGTGACCAGTAAGAGACAGTGACCTAAAATGGTACTCTGAGCTTCATCAGGGGTTGGGAGAAGTGGTCTGAGGAGGTGACAGAGGACAATGGAGGAGTCTGGTCTGCCTAACTTACCAGTAGTAGTGATAAGGAAGCAGGTGGGAGGGATGCCAGGAAGATAGAAAACTATGAACAGTGAATTCCTGACCAAGCTATCAGGCAGCCTCTGTTATGACAACACACGCCTGGAGTGGCTTCCTGATAACCCAAACTTGGGCTCTGGGAGAGCAAGATGTTTAAAGAGGTCTAGCCTAAGACTAAGGCCATGAACAGCTCGGATTCTGTTCTTTATCACCAGCTTATTATCTGGAGTGCCAGATATTACCTACGGACTGGTCAGTCACTTCCTTCATAGGAACCTTTTGTTCAGGATTTTTGCTTGCAGGTCTTTGTGTCTGCTTTTTATTGCTCATTACACAGAGGATTTCAAGAAATAACTTCCTCTGGGTCTCTGCCCTCCAACAGCTTACAAAATAGGGCAGAATAGATAAGACATGTACACAGTGCTGCTGTTGTGGGGGAATGTACTAGAATGCTTTTCTGGAGTCATTTTTGCAAAAGTATGTACCCCTAGAACAGTGCTCAAAAGTCTCTTTTTAACATTTCTAGTTAATAGTCATATCAAATGGTAAAAGCTGTTTGTTTGCTTTTATATGCATTTTAAATACCTTCCCATATATCTTATTTCATCTGATTGTGGATACCATCAATAGAAGATGCATTTTTATTTTTGTATACCAGAAAGGAAGAAAAAAACTAGTGATTGAAAAATGCACCTTGATTTCAGAGATATCAACATGTGAAAAAAAACATGCATCTTAGACCTAATACAATATTAGGCTTAAAGAAACCTCATTTTTATCAGCTTCTTGCCCTAAGTCAGAAAAAAGCACCTCACTCTCTGTGCAAACCCTATGCGAGGCCAGCCTGCTTTATGGTTAATCTCACCGAAGAAAAACCAGGGAGGAAGGAAAGGAAGGGGGAAAGATGAATTTAATGTTTCTATGGATGAGATACTAGATGGATAAGCAAGTCTATTCATCCCACCTCTGCTTTCTGGGTCTGCCAAATAATTGAGCTCAGCGTTAATGGAAAGAGATCTGACAAAAGGAAAGGAGGTTCCTTCTAGACTTGTTTTGTACAAAAACATTTGCCTCTACCCAAGGCGGCGTGTGGGCTGTGCTATGGGAATGGTTCCGGCAGTCGAGCTGGATAAAAGCTTTGTGGTGAAGGCATTTGATCAGAGCTTGAAGGTAAAAGCATCTCAAGACTGAAATTCAGGCAGACAGGAAGCCATGCGGCATGGCTGGGCGCTTGGTGCATGGCTGGGCGTTTGGTGCCACTTCGTTAGTGACAGCAGACAATGGGCAACAAAGCTCGAGAAAGAGGAAGGCAGCAGGCTTCCAAGCAGCACACAGAGGGTTAAGGATTTTGGACCTTTTTAGGCTGGCCATGGGCCACCTTAAGGTTTTTGAGCTTGGGAATAATTGATACAAAATAGCATTTCAGGGTGAAAAACAGCATTTCAGGAAAAAAAAAAAACAGAATTTTAGATGACAAATTTGTAGTTCTGTGTATAGTTAAACTCATTGGGAAAAGGTGAAAGTTGAAAGAACCAGTGAAAATTTAAAAAGTCACATTTTTAAAAATTTATTTTTTATTGAAGTATGGTTGATTCACAGTGTTGTATTAATTTCTGCTGCACAGCAAACTAAGTTACACACGTATATACATTCAAAAAAAATTCTTTTCCACTATGGTTTATCCCAGGACATTGAGAATAGTTCTCTGTGCTCTACAGTTAGACCTTGTTTATCCATTCTGTGTGTAACAGTTTGTATCCACTAATCCCAAATTCCCAGGCCATTTCTCTCCCACCCCACCTGCCCCTTGGCAACCACAAGTCTGTTCTCTGTCTGTGACTCTGTTTCTGAAAACTAACATTTATAGAGTGCACTATTGACTGAAACAGGAAATTGAAGGAAAGAGCTGTTTGGAGACAGCAGTGGTAGAGATAATTGAGTTGGAGGATGAATTTGAGATAATGGAAGGACCACAAAGTAAATGGGAGACACAGAAATGACGCTGGGGAAAGGACGGACTTGGATCAGATTTCGGAATCCTTTTCATAGAGGTGCAGGTTGAGTCAGGGTGTTCTGAAGTCATGGGAAAAGGTTAGAATTTAGACACCTCCCAACTTAGAAATGAGGAGCTCCAAAGGAACACAGGAAGTGGGTTGTTCTAATTCCAGGAGGCTTTGTCCCCGAGTCAAACACAGAAACGTTGGTTGGAGTTCCACAGGTGTCCACAGATGCCTAAATTACTCACAAGTTGGTTAAAATACACAATATTGGGGGAGGGGGAAAAAAAAGAAAAGGTAACATTTAGAAGGGAGGCACTTTAGGATCTTAATTAAGAAATTGTTTTCTTGCAGAAATAGACATAGAAAATAAACTTACGGGTTACCAAAGGGAAAGGGAGAAAGAGGAATAAATCAGGGGTATGGAATTAGCCACACAAACTACTATATATAAAATAGATAAACAACAAGGTCTTACTGTATAGCATAAGGAACTATATTCATTATCTTGTAATAAGCTATAATGGAAAAGAATCTGAGAAAGAATATATACATATATATATATCTGAATCACTTTGCTGTATATCAGAAACACAACACTGGAAATCAACTATAATTCAATTTAAAAAAAGAAATTGTTTTTTAAATTAGAAAATATTTGAAGTATTCAGAGTACAGAGAATAATATAACACAGACGTCTTACCCACCTCCCAAATATTTCAAAAGTCAATTTTTGATGTATTTGCTCAGATTCTTTTTTAACATTTCTCCTAAAGAAAAACCAGAAAGATACAACTGAGATCATCCTCACTTCCTGTCTTCTTCCTTGGAGACAAGCACTCTTCTCCTATCGCTCTGAAGCCCTTCTAATTATTTCTATACTTTTATGACATAGGGAGAGAGAGCCAAAAATATTATGTTAGATGTTTTATTTATATATATAATAATATACATGTCCTTTTGCAATTTTCATTTCATTCAACACTTATTATGTTTTGGAAATTTATCCATAATTACATATAATTATGAGTATATATGTGACTCATATTTATGAATTATGTATAATTATATATATAATAATGGAATGCATTCATCTAACTTTTGTGTAGTGTGTCATTAATATGAATATGTCATAAATTATTTCTCCATTTTTTTTCTAGTTTTAACTATTATAAACAATGCTGTAATGGACATCCAAGTGTGTGTTCCAGGTATATGTTGTGCACTTGTCCAAGACTTTCTGAGGGGTATATATTTAGAAGTAGAATCCTAGGTTGTCGAATATCAATATAAACATTTCTAGCAGATATTGCCAAACCGCTAAGTATATGTATTAAACGATACATCGACTAATACTCGGTATTACCAGACTTAAAAAAATTTTTGCTCATCTAACGGGCATAAATTGGTGTCTTATTTTCTAATTTGCATTTTTCTGATCACCAATGAGTGTAGGCATTGGTCATCCAAGTGTGCCCTTCTGGGAATGGAATTGCTTGTTCTAACTTACGCCCTTTTTTGTTATGAGGTAGATGATTTTTTAAACTGCTTTGTAGTCTTTTGTATAGTTTGGCTAGGAATCCTTTTTCAGATGCATGTGTTCTAAATATCTTCTCCAATCTATGTCTTGACTTTTAACACTATTCACAGTATCTTTAATTTTTTAATTATGAAAATGTCCACTCACCCACAAAAATGAAAAGCACATACTCAACCATTAAAAGGGTTTTGTGTCCTTCATCATAAATCTTTTTTTCTTTCTTATATTTCTACTAACGTTTTTGAACTTTTTATGTTGCATTGGGATACAGTGGATCAGGAAACAACATTGTGATAGTTTCAGGTGCACAGCAAATAGACTCAGCCATATATATGTATCTGTTCTTATTCTACCCAAAACTCCTCTCCCATCCAGGCTGCCACATAATTTGGAGCAGAGATCCATGTGCTATACCGTAGGTCCTGTTGGTTATCCACTTTATATATGTTTCCGCTAACATGTTTTATAGCAAAGCCCAGATGGTACGTCATTTCACTGCTATGTACTTCAGTAAGCATCTACACAACTATGGACATTTTCCTTGTTTAAAAAAATGTATTTATTTTTATTTCTTGGGTCATGCGGGATCGTGTGGGATCTTAGTTCCCCAACCAGGGATTAAACCTTGACCCCCTGCATTGGAAACTTGGAGTTTTAACCACCAGACTGCCAGGGCAGTTTTATGGACATTTTCTTATGTTGTCATCATGCCATGATATGATACCTGTCAAAATTAACAATTATTCTCTCATATCACCTAATATATGCTGATTTTGGATACATGGAAGCTTTTAATTGGGTCTCAATTTTTCTACTGCAAGACACAGATGTACCATTGCCTGGCCTGGGGTTATGATAGCTGTCCTTCCTATGTGAGAATGACCCATGAGGGGTTCCATGCTGACCGACGGCAGGTCCTTCAGGAGCAAGCAGGCCTTTGCACACCTGGAGGAGATGTGAGCACTGTCAGTCTGCGGTCTGGCAGCTGCTCACAAGGCTGTGGTGACCTGAGCCGCTACCTCTGACACCTCTGTTAGAAAATAGCCGTGGACCTCAGAGAAGGTGGGCCGCCTGCTGTGAGGATTTCCCGATGCTCCTCTGTGAGGCTGGTGTGATTTCACACATAAATTCTTCATATCCCTGAGGGAAGAGGGGAGCCGGAGAAAGCTGCCCAGAGTCAAGACGGTTTGGGGGATGAGCTGGGTTAATTCCTCTACCATGTTCTCAGAATAAAGAAAACAGACGTTCACTGGGGAAAGAAAGGGCATGAATACAACCTACTAGAACAGTGTGTTCTGTGAATCCCTTTACTCAGAGAAAAAGAGTCCATGGATTTCTCTCTATACTGCTCAACACAACAAAGGACCCCGAGTCACTGGAATTAATGGGAAGACTGGAACAGCTCTGGATAAGACACCAGTGAGGTAATGTCTAGTTTTTGTTAAATATCCCAAATAGATTACTCACCCTTGTTGATAAAAGGTAAAGACATTGTCATGTATAAACACAAACCCTGCTGAAAACAGGACCCCTGTGGGATCCTAGGCTGGGGAGCCTCCAGGCTGCCCCAAGACCAGTGATGGTGGCATCACAGGTAAATCTGTACTCACAGGAAAACCAGTCAGCTCTGTGATCTCTGCACAGAAACTCTTATTCTCTAAGAACCTAGACCACCAGCACGAGCTGGGATGTCCCTATCAGACGAAGCCAGAAAGAAGCGCCATGTGGAAACGTCCTTTCTCCCTGTCTTCAGTAGAAGAGAACTACTCAGGCCTAAAAGGCTCCAGTCAGCTCCTCTGAGCCCCTGGGAGCAGTTCCTAGAGGATTCTGTGCCTGGAACAATTCCTTCCAATTAAGGTACTTTGCGGGCTTCCCTGGTGGCTCAGTCGTTAAAGAATTCACCTGCAATGCAGGAGACAAGGGTTCGATCCCTGGATTGGGAAGATTCCCTGGAGAAGGAAATGGCAACCCATTCCAGTATTCTTGACTGGGAAATCCCATGGAATACAGAGGAGCGTGGCGGGCTGCAATCCATGGGGTCATAAGAGTCAGACAAGACTTAGCAACTAAACCACCACCCAGGCACTTTACAAAGAATTTCCACGTGCAGTGTTGCAATAGATCCTCACAAGAACCTTGCAAGAGAAGCAGATTACATTGTGGCCCCGTAGGTTAATTGATAGATTAAGTGATCTGGCAGGACCTCCAACCCAGAATGTGGACACCAAGCTCAGGGTTCCTTTTCTGCCAGATCCTTGCAGAGGGCTGGATGACTGCTCCTAGGTAGTCCTTTTTGACCTTACAGCATAGGGTTGTCAGAGGCATGGGAGAGGCTGAGAAGAGAGCCAGGCATCGCTTTCTGTTTCCTGGGGTCCAGCCTAGGCATTTCTTCATGTCACCATACCACCCCCATCACCCTACCAGGGTACCATCTCTCTCCTCCCCTGTGCCACAGGCTGCCATGCAGAGAAGAGACAGCTCAGGGAGCTAAGAGTTGCCCAATGCTGGTCTCTGAGGCAGAGCTTCTGTTCTGGAAAAGAGACTAATGGATTGCCAGGGAAATAGACCGATTTCCCCAAGGATTCTTGCTTCAGCCAAGTCATCCCACACACTCTGTGGTAGGGGACTTGAGATTTCATTTCACAACTTCCTGGCAGATATCAGGGCAGCGGATGGTAATCCCGTTAGAGTTGGCCAGTCTCCCAATCAGGCCAGAATGCTCGATCTGCTGCAGACTTCCTCCTCCCCCACACGCTGCCAGGCCAGCCGGGGCCACAGTCTTGGTGGCAAGCTCTGAAACCTCGCCAAGATGTCTCTCCAGGACACGTGAAGGCAGCTCATGATAATGAGACAGGCTCACTATAATATTATTGTAACAGCGAGGCTCCCATACTCCCCGCACTACCAACCCCCAATCCGGCCTTTCCCCTCAGTGAAGGGTTAGGAATGCTCCCCACCCACCTTCATTTTCAAGCTTGTGTCCTATGCATCCTGGCTCACAAGAAGCCCTGAGGCACAGACAAGCTCCTTGAAGCTAGAAGTTTCTCCAGGATCCAGAGGGACCAGTCTGCACAGGGGAATGTGTGGGCTCAACCTATTGTATCATATCATCCAGGAAACTCTGCCTCTGAGCAGTTCAGCTCTTCTCACCACGCTTCTTATCGCTCCCAGATCCTCCTTCTAAGGAAATCACGCCTCCCATGGGGTCACAAGGCTTTAATAACCAGGAACTAAACAGCATGGAAATGTGATGAATCACATGGAGGTAAAACAGGAGCAGAGCAATACTTGCTATTATTAAAGTCAGACAGAAGTGCTGCGTTCTCCATCATCTTCCAGTTACCCAGGCTATTGGCCAGTATGAAGTGGGGAGGGCTGGTAGAGAGAAGACTTTCTGGTACATGGTAGATTCAAATGTTGGTTTTTCTGAGGTTGGAAGGGAAGATATTACTATCCCCACTCTGCAAAGGAACAAATCAAGGCCGTAATTATTCAAGATTATATATACACACATACATATATATTGTACACTAACAAAGAAATATGAGGAAGAAACAGTAAAAAAATAAATCTCATTTAAAAAGCATTAAAAAATCCCTTGCTTAGGAATAAACCTAACCAAGGAGTGAAAGACCTATATGCTGAGAACTATAAAACATCTATAAAGGAAATTAAAGATGATTCCAAAAAAATGGAAAGATTTCCCATGCTCTTGGATTGGATGAATTAATATAGTTAAAAATGGGTATACTACCCAAAGCAATCTACAGATTTAAGGTGATCTCTATCAAATTACCCTTCACAGTTTTCATAGAAGTAGAATAAATAATCCTAAAATTTATAAGGAACCACAGAAGACCCACAATTGTCAAAGGAGTCCCTGGGGAAAAAGAGCAAACCTGGAGGCATAACCCTTTCAGACTTCAAACAATACTACAAAGCAGCAGTAATCAAAACAGTGGTACTGGCACAAAGACAGACATATAGATCAACGGAATGGAATAAAGAGCCCAGAAATAAACCCTCACACCTATGGTCAATTCATCTTTGACAAAGGAGGCAAGAATATACAATAGAGAAAAGACAGTTTCTTCAGCAAGTGCTGCTGGGAAAGCTGGACAGCTGCAAGTGAATTAATGAAGTTAGAATGCTGCCTCACAACATATCCAAAAATAAACTCAAAATGGCTTAAAGACTTAAACATGACATGATACCATAGAATTCCTAGAATAGAACATAGGTAAAACTTTCTCTGACATAAACTCTAGCAGTGTTTTCCTAGGTCACTCTCCCAAGGCAATAGAAATAATAGCAATAAGAAACAAATGGGACTAATCAAACTTATAAGATTCTGCACAGCAAAGGAAACCATAAACAAAGACAAAAAGACAACCTAAAACTAGGAGAAAACATTTGCGAATGAGGCAACTGACAATTGGGCTTAATTTCCAGATAGAAAAATAGATCATATGACTCAATAGCATAAGTACAAAAAGCCCAACCAAAAAATGACCAGAGAAATAGACATTTCTCCAATGAAGACATACAGATGGCCAATAGGCACATGACAATATGCTCAACATTGCTAATTATTAGAGAAATGTAAATCAAAACTACAATGATGTATCACCTCACGCTGGTCAGAATGGCCATTATCAAAAAGTCTACAAACGATAAATGCTGGACAGAGAAAAGGGAACTTTTTTACACTGTGTGGAATGTAAACTAGTTCAGTAACTGTGGAAAACAGTATGGAGTTTCCTTATAAAACTATCAACAGAGTTACCATAGGATCCTTCAACCCCACTCCTGGTCATTTCTCCAGAAAAGATGAAAGCTCTAATTCAAAAAGACATGTGCATCCCACTATTCCTAGTAGCACTATATCCAGTAGCCAAGACATGGAAGCAATTTAACAGTACACTGACAGATAAATGGAAAAAGAAGGTGTGGCATATATATACACAATGGAATATCAGCCACAAAAAGAATGAAACAACGCCATTTGCAACAACATGGATGGACCTAGAGATTGTAATACTAAAGTAAGTCAGGCAGAGAAAGACAAAACTCATATGATATTACTTATATGTGGAATCTAAAAAAAAAAAAAGTCAAATGAACTTACTTACAAAACAAAAATAAACTCATTGATATAGAAAATGAACTTATGGCTATCAAAGGGGAAGAGGGAGGGATAAATTGGGAGTATGGGATTAACAGATGCACATGACTATATATAAAATAGATAAACAAAAAGGATTTACTGTACAGCATAGGGAACTATATTCAATATCTCATAAGAAACTATAATGGAAAAGAATCAAAGGAAAAAAATATACATATATATACACATATATAACTGAATTGCTTCGCTGTATACCTGAAACTAACACAATATTGTAAATCAACTATAATTCTATTTTTAAAATATTTAAAAAATGCTCAACATTGCTCATTATTGCTGCTGTTGCTGCTGCTGCTGCCGCAAAGTCGCTTCAGTCGTGTCTGACTCTGTGCGACCCCAGAGATGGCAGCCCACCAGGCTCCCCCGTCCCTGGGATTCTCCAGGCAAGAACACTGGAGTGGGGTGCCATTGCCTTCTCCAATGCATGAAAGTGAAAAGTGAAAGTGAAGTCACTCAGTCGTGTCCAACTCTTAGCGACCCCATGGACTGCACCCCACCAGGCTCCTCTGTCCATGGGGTTTTCCAGGCAAGAGTACTGGAGTAGGGTGCCATTGCCTTCTCCGCGCTCATTATTAGAGAAATACAAATCTAAACCACAATGAGCTATCACCTCACACCAGTCAGAATGGCCATCATCAAAAAGTCTACAAACAATAAATGCTGGAGAGGGTATGGAGAAGAGGGAACTCTCTTGCACTGTTGGTGGGAATGTAAATTGATACAGCCACTATGGAAGACGGTATGGAGATTCCTTAAAAATATAGGAATAAAACTACCATATGACCCAGCAATCCCACTCCTAGATATATACCCTGAGGAAACCAAAACTGAAAATGACACATGTATCCCATTGTTCATTGCAGCACTATTTACAATAGCTAGAACATGGAAGCAACCTAGATGGTTGACAGATAAGTGGATAAAGAAGTTGTGGTACATATACACAATGGAATATTACTCAGTCATAAAAAGGAATGCATTTGAGTCAGTTCTAATGAGGTGGATGAACCTAGAGCCTATTATACAGACTAAAGTAAGTCAGAAAGAGAATGATAATAATGCATATATATGGAATCTAGAAAGATGGTACCAAAGAATTTATTTGCAAGGCAGCAATGGAGACAGACTCATGGATATGGGGAGAGGGGAGGAAAGGGTGAGATGAATGGAGAGAGTAATATGGAAATTTACATTATCATATGTAAAATCGATAGCCAATGGGAACTTGCTGTACATCTCAGGAAACTCAAACAAGGGCTCTGTATCTACCTAGAGGGGTGGGATGGGGAGAGAGATGGGAGGGAGGTTCAAGAGGGAGGGGATATAGGTATACCTATGGCTGATTCATGTTGAGGTTTGACAGAAAACAACACAATTCTGTAAAGCAATTAACCTTCAATTAAAGAATAAATAAATTCGAAAACAAAAGGAAAAAAAGTATGTATATGGTAGTGGTCCCTAGACTCAAAAGAGCTTTCCTGGCTGCAGATGTCCATATTCTAGAATGTAAACCTGACCCTTTCCTTTTTCTTAAATCCTTCATCCAGTTAACCCTCTTGATGCTCCAGCTTTAAGCTATCTCAGATGTGTACCACCCTCACTACCCCCGGCACAGTTATAAGAACTTTGAATCTAGTAAAGAATTTATCCTCATAAAACACTACAGTGGGTATCATTGTTATTCTCATCCTACTGATGAGAAAACTGGCGCACATATGGGTGAAGTAATGCGTCCACAGTCACATACCTGTCAAGTGGCAGAGCAGGAATCTGGGGGGGTCTGGCTCCTGACTCTCAGCTCTTGACCACTGTGTGACATCAGCTCTCACTCACTCTGTTCTCAGTGCCTGCCTATCTCAGACATTAGTCATTAAGTCCCTTGAAGGCAAGCATCGTCTTTTTATTCTTATCCCTGAGCCCTAAGCACAACGTCTGGTGCACAGTAAGTGATCAACAACTGTCTACTGAATAAACAGTGGGTAACTGGGAAGGAGAGAAGCTCGAGAAAGGCCATCCTGTTTAAACTTAAAAATCTCGGCGCTCAGATTGGTCATGAATTCTTTCCTCTGCTTTTATCCAAAATATTAAATGGCCACAAAATGGGTCATGATCCCACCAGAGTCCACCTCTGATAGACTTTGAGGGAGCAGCCCTCCCAAAGGCAGCACCAGCGCTCAAAGACCCTGTGGGGGGCTCCCAGGCGCCCTGCCTGAGATCTGACGTCAGTCTCCCCGGACTGCACTTCTGGACTTCGAATCAACAGACTCCCCACAGAAACTGGAAACCTGACTCGCAGCTTCTATGCTGATGTGCTGAGGTGGAATCAAATGGGGAGGGCTTCCCAGAACGTCCGAGTGAATCAGCTGCTCCGCTTGGGATGAATCCAGAACATGTGCCCACAAAGGGTAGCACGTTGCAAATTGAGATCTAAAATGAACCATCTGGTCTGGAGAAACAGCCAACTGGAGGGATGGGGGCCTGGAAACCTCCCAGAGAGCAAACTTATCTGGGGGAAATGATGAGTCAGCTCTGCCCAGAAACAAAAGCCTTCAATAAAGTCCTTTGCAATAGGTCCCACGGCATCTCTTTTTGGAGGAGCCAGAATTGGGTAACTCCATCTAAAGGTTACCCAAGGTTCTAAGATGTCAGGTCCCAGGGTCCGTATGGACCCGGGTACCATAAACCTACATTGTCAGGTTTGTGGCAGCACAGGATACAGAGAATCACTTCACAACCAGACGGACATGTCAGGCAAGAGGTGACAGGAAGTCCTGGACTGCTCAGGGACCAGCCTTTCCCCCTAAAATTGAGACAGCTTAGCCTTGATCCTGGAGGACAACTTTCTTCTGTGTCTTCTTCTCCCAGCCATAGTCACTGTTGCCTGTTAGAAAAGTAAAAAGCAAGCCAATTACCAGGTCTAATTATCTCCCTTCATTCTCCTCTTGGCAACAGCTGCTAAGGCTCTTGCCAAAACTCTGCTTCACCAACACCCTGATCCAAAAAGCCCCAAGTTAGCAAGAGAAGGCTCTGCCAGCGCAGAGCAGCTGTAAGGCTTCCCAACACCAAAACAGGGTGCAGGAGTTCAAAGCAGCTGTCTCCCAGGAGCCCCCTCGGCCTCCTCATCTGGACAGAAAAGAAGTGGTGGCGCCGGCCACCTGGAACCACCCCAGAACATGACGCAGCGGCCACCAACAGCCACTTGCCCTGTCTGCCCCCACCCCCTCCCCGGAAAGCAAGGAGGCTTTTTAAAGGCCTGTTTGTGCTTGCAGTGGGAGCTGCCAGGTCATGGTGAGCTTCATGGCCACTTCTGTCCAGGCTTGCTTAGAGCTGAGCCTGGACCTCCCAGCTGAGCTCAACTGGGAGGTGGGCCAGGGGCTCTCGAGGGGATGCTGGGACGCTCTCCAGGCACCATGCCAGTGCCTTGTACACATCCTTGCACTCCCCAAGTAGCTGTCCTACCTCTGCCCAGGGGCGAGCCCGAGAGCTTCTAGGCTCCTCCTGCCTGGAGCGAGGGGTCACTCACTCCTGGAAGATGCCTGGAGCCATGGGGCTCTCTCTGACTCATGTAATAGCGAGCCAGACTCCAAAACCCCAGTCAGCAGGGAGAGGCCAAACCAGGTGGCTGTCTACTCGGCCTCCAACTCCACAGCCCCAGGGGAAGAAGGACCAGGTGCAGTTCACCGGGCAGTTATGAAACCTGAGAAGAAGCTGGAATGGCTTTGGGCTGGGGCTTTGAGAACAGGCAGGTATTGTGTGGTCAGGTGCAAAGGGGGTAAAGAATACCCATCAGCTCACATACAAACACCATCCCAGTCTTGTGCGGAGGGAGGAAGGGCCTTCCAGGAGGCTGAGTGGTTTCAAACCAGAATGGAAGAAGGAAGGCTGTGTCCATGAGGGGGTTGGTGACCTACAGCCAGAAGAAAGGAGGCCCAGAAGCCAGTATGGACATGTTTCTCAGCCCTCACCCCAATGCCTACAACAATTTCAAAGATCCCAGCATACATGCCTGAGACATCTCCAGGGATATGGAAATTTCATTGGTCAGTGATCAAAAAATCTTTTCCTAGCAGTCTTGGGCAGGGGTTAGTTTCTCCACATGTCACCGCGCTGGCCATCAGCAAATATTTACTGTGTGCATGGTCAAAGATCAGTGCCTGCCCTCCCAGTCCCTGCCTCCTGAAGACAGACCATAAAGGGCAACAAAGCCTAGCAGGAGCTTGAGCAGCCAGACGCGGATGGCTCGCAAAGGGTCAGACACAAGAGACGTGGAACACCACATCTTTGTGCTGAAGCCAAAGCTTTGCATGTTTTACCATTTTCCTCTCTCACGGGGGCTGGAAGGCTGGGAAACGTGAGAAAGGAATCAGAGCAGGAGAGAAATTGAGTGAGAGCACAATGGCCCGTGGAGAGAGTGATAATAGACTGAGAGGTGGGGGTGGGGAGCCGTGGGGCAGCAGCTCCCAGGTCTAAGTGGGGAAGAAGCCAGGCAGACACCTATTCAGTCAAGATTTCCCCCGGGGCTGGGCCTATCTTCTCCATCTGTCCTCCCACAGTCACCCAGTGTGTTGGACTTGGTAGGTTTCCCTTTCTCCCTGGACTTACTGATGAAGACTGTAGTTATCAACTCCCTGGCTCCTACAGCCTCAGGCTGCCAAGTAAAGCTCCCAGGCCAGTCCCTCACCCTGTAGCCTCTAAAACAATAAAATCCAGAGACAGGGTGTGGGAGGACCTTCATCACCATGCTTCCCATTGTCAATGGCCACTCCAATGTCCCCTTTCCCAACGGCTCATCTCTGTCACTAATGTCGCCATATTTTGAGCACCCCAGCCTTCCCCTGGAGAAGGGCTCTATCTGCTCCCTAACTGTTTGCATCTGTGCCTGCATTTACACCTTCTCTGTATCCTAAAGCCTGCCTATCCCATGTCATAATCTGACCTTTATTTCTTAAAATAATTTTATTCATTTTTGGCTGTGCTGGGTCGTTATTGCTGCGTGGGCTTTTCTTTAGTTTCAGCGAGCAGCGGCCACTCCTGGTTGCGGTGCTTGGGCTTCTCATTGCGGTGACTTTTCTTGTTGCAGAGCACGGGCTCTAGGGCGTACAGGCCTCAGGAGTCGTGGCTCCTGGACTCTAGAGCACAGGCTCAGCAGCTGTGGCCTATGGGCTTGGCTGCCCCACGGCATGTGGGATCTTCCCAGATCAGGGATCAGAGCCATGTCTCCTGTACTGGCAGGTGGATTCTTTACCGCTGAGCCACCAGGGAAGTCCCCTGACCTTTATTATTTTTATATCCAGCTCCTCTGCACAACTTTTCCTGTTTCCATCCCCAATTAACCTGTCCCTTCTCCGCTCAGAATTTTGTGACTTGAATGTAAACACTCCTTACTAATTCTAGTTGGGCGCACAGCCATAGCCTTCTTAATGCTGTGTCCACTCCCCGCCCCCCAAAACTCCAGGGAGTATCAGGTAGACACTTAGGACATACTGAATGACTTGTTGGACCGACTGGCTGAGGACATGACAGCTGTGATCAATCAAGAGGCCACAGTCACCACTTCCCAGGCCACCTAGAGAGTTTCCACAGCAGAGCCTGCTGAGGAGTGGAGATGTCATCCGATTTCTTAATTAATGCAAACACTATTCATCCGAATGCTCTAGGGTACATTTTTTTTTTCTGTTTTTAATTGAAAAAAAAAAGAGAGAACATTTAAAAAATGATAAAAATAACATTTACCAGCTTAGGAATAAATGAAGCTTTATTTCTAGACCTTTTGTTCCAGGAGCAATCCCGCCCTCCCTAACCCCAGACCCAATTACCTCTACAGGTTGGTTGTTCCCTTTTCCCACCTTCCCTACCTAGCTTCTTTGGGTGATGAACAGAATTCCTGACAGTGACTACTAATTGGGTTAATGGAGTGACTGCGTAATTGTTCTCTCTTCGCAGCCCAACCCACCACACTGGCTGCTTTCCGACTACCTGCCTCTCATCTGTTCTAGGATCACTAATTTGCAACAACAACTTCCATTGTTGTCCACATCTGGGACTCTGGGGTTTTAAGTGAATCTCCCTAAGGCAGAGAACAGAAGATGCTGCTATTTCGGTTTGTTTCATCTACAATAGGACCATTCTCTGGGGTTTCTGGGCATGTAGGGCTGCCCGGGTGAAGGGGAAATCTGAGCAGTGGTGGGACCCAGGCCAGAGCGCAGCGTGCTAAGGGAGGAGAGCAGACGGATAAAATTCTGACCTTTTCTTCCCAGCTACTTGGGTTTACATTTCATTTTAATCAGTTTCAGATGAAACTGACAAGCCAGGAGCCTCGGGAATCCTGGTGCCCCTGCCACTCACTGCCCTGTGGTCTCCGGGGGCAGCATCTGTCCTGGCCTGACCCAGCTTCCCCCAGAGGAGGCAGCATGGAGGATGGCCTTTCTGATCCCCACAACTCAGTCGGAACCTATTCTCTCTGTCAGCACGGTTGGACAAGACAAGGCTTTATCCCCCTGTTGTCTTTTGAGGTATGTTCATTCTACTTGAAATCTGTTTCACCTTAAAGGGATCATTGGCTCAGTGGTAAGAAATCCACATGGTAAAGAATCCGCCTGCCAATGTAGGAGATGTAGTTCCCATCCCTGAATTGGGAGCATCCGTTGGAGGAGGAAATGATAACCCACTCCAGTAGTCTTGCCTGAAAAATCCCATGGACAGGGTCTGGTGGGCAACAGTCCATGGGGTTGCAAGGAGTCAGTATGACTGAGTGACTAAGCACAGCATAACAACAAAAGAATCATCACCTGCCCAAACTATGGCAATGTTAACATTTTTAGAATAAGGTGTAACTAGGACACTGAGGGACAGCCTCTGGGAATTCTGTCACGGGCCTGGGGGGGCGGGTTTGTAGGTGGACATGGCTCGAGGGTGCTAGTACAACCTTTGGTCTCTGAGCCCCCTTGAGCTGGGCTCTGGAAATGGGCTTTGTTTCTGGGGGTGACTTCTATCTTGGCCTGTGTCCCTCCCTCCCCCCTTTTCCCACCCTGCCTACCTCCAGGCTCAAGGTGACCCTAGGCAGCTCCAGGCTTCTGATCCACAGAACTGGGAAGTGCGGGATGTGGGTCCTGGGAGTCAGTTCTGGGCTTCACACAGTCACATTCTTGTCTTTACCTCCTGACCACCCTCCCCATCCCCAAACACCTGGGAGGAGGGGATGCTGAGACCTGCTTGAATCCCCATAAATGCTTGTTTCTGCCTTCGGTCTGGATGTTCATTTATAAACTTGCCTCATGCCTGCACCCTGCTCTGCTCACATTAGCATTTAAGCTGCTGGGGCACATCTTTGTTTTCACTGGAGAATACCTGGTAGGGTGACTGACATAAAAGAAGTGCTCAATAAGTAATTAATGAACTAAACTGGGTTGGAAGTTCCTGACAGTTAGGTAAGAGCTGAGGCTCTTTCTGGAAAGGAAAAGTTGAGACTGAGCAAACGATAAACAAAACGCACCAATACCCGCCTCAGCTAAGGCAGGGTTATGCACCCCATAGCGATCAGGAAAAGGCTGAAGTCGGCTCTCAGGGATCCGTCTCCGCGGGACCATCTGCTCACCACTGCCCTCCACTGGACACCGAGCTAAAGCGACCCGGCCCCGGCAGGACCCTCTCAGGTTTCCTTCCTTCCATGCTGGATCCAGGTTGGTTTCTGTTGGTTTCTCTTACCAGGTTTGTTTCACTCTGTGCTGCACTGAATTCATGAGACCTGGGAGAACACAAGAGAACTGTGACTTCTTTGAGTCCTGGCGGATGGAGGGTTCCACAAATGCTTAATGCATGAAAATCCATATAATGACCTTTAGTTCCTGACATGCCAGCAGCACTGTGGACTGTTATCATGATTGCAAATATAAGAATCCACCTAAGAACCTACTCCTACAACCGTCTACAAACCCTATGCTGCCAGCTTTTAGAAGACAATCGAGAGAACAAAGAGGGACAAAAAGCTTCTGGGAAAGAATACAAAAATAATCAGTCATTTCTATCTTAACAACAACAACAACAACAGACCTTCCTCCTTAGGGCAAAGAGGGAGGAAGGGGGGAGTAAACACGGGTACCACTAAATCTTGTGCAATGACTTCTCTCTCCTGCACTGTGACATGTTTCTGTCTTTAATTATAGGTATGGGTGAATTTACCTTATTATCTTTACCCTTGACCTCTTTAGCTTATAAGCATTTTGCCCAACACACTGACCCTTAAAAATTATTGAATTCCTGGCAGTCAAATATGGTGTATGAGTGGCTAATAATATGCTAAATGGCAATAGTAAAATAAGTTTAAAAGGACATCACATTTATGGCTTGTAAATTGCTTCAATTTGCTGAAAAATTGTTTTTGTCTCCCAAAATTGAACTCTGGTGTTATCCCAAGGCCTGGCAGGCATTTGGAGATGTGAATCTGAAGCTCAGGGAAGAACCTAGCCTGAGCAGCATAGAGGTGAAAGTGAAAACCCAAATATTGCCCAGGAAGAACTCAGAGGGTGAAATCAAAGTATGATACCTCAGGATGCAGTGCTGAAGGGCTGAGGGAGTGGAGGAGGCTAGGACATAGCCAGAGAGGGAAAAGCCAAAAATGGAGGAGGAGGAGCAAGGAAGGATGGAGTCAAAAAAACCAAGGAGCTGGGAAATTTTAAGGATGAAGGAGTGGCACATGGCCTCAGATGCAGCTGAATAATCTGGTCAAGAAAGGATTGAGGGACTTCCCTGGTGGTCCAGTGGCTAAGACTCCATACTCCCAACACAGAGGACCCAGCTTCCATCCATGATCAGGGAAAGAGATGCCACATGCCGCAACTAAGACCCAGTGCAATGAAATAAATAAATATATATTAATATTTTAAAAAGAAAGGATTGAGAGTTGTCTGCTGGACTGGGCAACATGAAGGTCACTAGTGACCCTGAGAGCAATTAATGACCTTGTGAAAGCAACTTCATCTGAGGGTTGAGGTGGGGACAGCATGGAAGGCACTGTGGTGGGGATGGGATTGAATGGGAAGCAAGGACATGGAAACAATCATAGGAAAGAATAAAGGCTTTCAGTTTTGACCTTGTACAGGCTGGACTTCACTGATTCAGCTTCCCTACAGCCACTAGTGACATGTTATAAAAAATAAAAATTAATCATACCACGTCCTGTTGTGATAAACATCTGTCGGCTCTCCACTTGCTGAACAATGGAGAGCAAAGCCCAGGGATGATCTGTTTAGTATAATTTATTTTCTATAATTGTATGCATTTATTTCGGGCTGTACTGGGTCTTCCTTGCTCTGCAGGGCTTTCTCAAGTTCTGGCAAGCGGGGGTTACTCTTCGTTTTGTTGTGGTGCCTGGGGCTTCTAATTGTGGTCGCTTCTCTTGTTTCAGCCCACAGGCTCTAGGGCGCAGTATCAGTAGCTGCGGCTCACGGGTTTAGCGGCTCAGCGGCATGTGAGATGTTCCCAGGACCAGGGATAGAAGCTGTATCTTCTGCATTGGCAGGCGGATTCTTTACCACTGAGCCGCCAGGGAAGCCTTAAAACTGATGTTTTACTACACATAAAATATACTTCAACTTAAGAAAAATACCCTTCCTCCTCACTCCATAGCCCGGAGAACAAAGTTCAAATTTCTTCCGGCTTAAATTTCTTCCCTTGATTCTTCCTCCATCCCCCAAATATGTTCCTGCGTGCCAAGTCGCTTCGGTCCTATCTTTTGGCAACTCTATGGCTATTATGGCCATGGGATTCTGCAAGCAAGAACATTGGAGTGGGTTGCCATGCCCTTCTCCAGGGGATGCCCACCACATTAAGTACACTACGGATCTAAAATGGGCCTCGACGTCCTGCCTTGCCCACCTGTTCAACACCCACCATGTTTCTCAAGATTCAACCTGTGCCGTCCCTGTTAGCGTCCTCTAGACACAGATGTCTATCATATAAAGCTTTCCATTGCACTCTTCCGTTTACATCTCCCCTTTCTTTTACTAAGCTGTAGGCGAGTCAGCTCCAGCGCTTATCACTAAACTTCTCTATCTTTGCTGATGAAACCTGGGCTTTACCGTCGTAGTCTAGCCCGAAGGACAGCGGGACAGATCCTCCTCCAGTCCTACAAGGGGCGCTGTGGCAACCTCCATCGTCTCTCCTCGCTCCACCTCTCCGGACCCTCTCCCAGACTCACACACTTGGGGCTCCGCCTCCTAGGCAACATCCCTCCTTTCCATTGGGCAAGGACGGTCAGGGCTGGCCAATGGAGCGAGGCGTTGGTGCGAGGCGGCGCCACCATCTTTGAGCCGCTCGGCCCCTGTCTCGGTAGGCGGCTGCGGGAGGTAGGGAGGCCGCGCGGCGCCGCCTCCGGTCCACAGCCGTACTTCTTTCTGTCCTTCTGCTGCGGTCCCACGATGCCGCAGTACCAGACTTGGGAGGAGTTCAGTCGCGCAGCGGAGAAACTCTACCTCGCCGACCCAATGAAGGTAAATCGCAGGCGGAGCCAGTTGTGTCCCAGCTCCGGGTCAGGATGTCTTCTCTGCCGTCCGCTCGGCCCCCGGAGCTTCTGCAGCATCCTAGGAGGTGCTGTGTTTGAAGAGAGACGGACTTCGCGCCAAGTCTGATTGTTCTTTTCGTGCCTTCTCTTAATAAGGGCCCAGTGAAGCCTGAAACCAGCAAAAATCAGGGTCAAGTCAGGGCTCTAAGAAGTCTTCCCCCGCCTACAATCCCTGAGCTTCCTTGTCGTTGGTTTACGTGTCTCTAAGGGCAGGGCTCCTCCCCCTGTAGCTTCGGCCTACTGTGGCGCTTTAGTTCCGTTCAGTCGCTCAGTCTTGTGCGCCTCTTTGGGACCCCGTGGACTGGAGCACGCCAAGCTCCCTTTAACATCACCAACTCCCGGAGATTACTCAAACTCATGTCCATCGAGTCGGTGATGCCATCCAACCATCTCATCCTTTGTCATCCCCTTCTCCTCCCGCCTTCAGTTTTTCCCAGCATCAGGGTCTTTTCGAATGAGTCAGTTCTTCGCATCGGGTGGCCAGAGGATTGGAGTTTCAGCTTCAGCATCAGTCCTTCCAATGAATATTCAGGACTGATTTCCTTTAGGATGGACTGGTTGGATCTCCTTGCAGTCCAAGGGACTGTCAAGAGTCTTCTCCAACACCACAGTTCAGAAGCGTCAAAGACCCCAATTTGGAGGCGTCTACCCCCGCAGATTAGTAGCTCTTAATATTTTGGAGGTCAGTGCCCTTTGAGAGCAAGAGAATGCACTTAACACATAAATGTTTTTAAAGTTTTAGGGGGTCCGTGGATCCCTGTGGGCTTCACTGGTGGCTCAGACGGTAAAGAATCTGCCAGCAATGCAGGAGACCTGGGTTTTCTTCTTGAGTCAGGAAGATCCCCTGGAGAAGGGAATGGCAACCCACTCCAATATTCTTGTCTGGAGAATTCAACGGACTGAGGAGCCTGGCAGGACTGGTTTAGAGTCCGTGGGGTCACAAAGAGTGAACACAAAGTGAGCGACTAACATTCATGGCCCCCACAAAATTATAAGAAGCTAACCTCTGACATCGACTTATCATAATTTTGTGGGGACAAGTTGCAAGGACAAGAATTTACCATTTGGGTCTTGATTTTTCTTCCTCTTGGTTTTTATTGTCATCTAAATATTACTTGAAATATTAAAAAGTCCTGCTAGCTTTTTAGACCTAGAGAAGTAACAAGAAGCCGAAAACATTCTTATTTCCATTTGCCATAAAGTGATGTAATAGTAATAAATGATAAAATGAATTAGATACTTGTGAAATTGAGTACTTTTTTATGACACAACTTCTGGCTCCTCCATTTGGTTGATTTTGTAGGGCCATTTGTTTCTTTAAGCAGTGTACCATGAGGACTATACAGGACTTTTGTAGAAGTACCCACAGTGTAAACTAAAAATTTTTGAAAAGATAGTAAAGGATATACAAATCCACAGTAAGAGTAATAATGCTATAAGAATGTGGTCATAGTTATAGGGAAAATGAAAATAAAATGATTATTATTGAGCGTTGCTGTGAATCAAGCACGTGTAGAATAGGCAGGAGAGGGAGAACCTATGAGTTCTTTTCAGAAAATTCCAGTGGCTTAAAAACTTGTGCCTTTTCATGATAACCTTCCACAGGTCGGTGAGGGAATGAGTGGGAAGAGAGCTTGACTGACAGTTACATCGAATACCTTCCATGTGACAGACATTTTATATATATACTTATCTGTATAATTTATGTATACAATTGAGGACAATCCCTTGAGGTAGTTGAATGAACAGTCTTAGATACGTTAAATGACTTGCCTGGTGGTCTCTAAGAGATTAGGCTAAAATTTGAACCCACATCTCTAACCACTGTGTTCATGCTGTTTCTGCTAGTCCATACTGATGAAACTAAAGAAGAAAAGAAATTTTGTCAGAACTCTTTGGAATCTGTTTTATAGAATTCTTTGTCTTCTCTCCCTCTTGATCATATTTATCACCTTTTACCATTCTCCATTGCATCTGCTCTAACTGAAGATGGTATTATTGCTAGACCATGTAATAACCTCTTAGTCTGTCTGCCTGCTTTTAAAATTCCTTCTTCACTGTCATACATACCACAGCTATTTCAGACCCAAAAATTGAGTTCTCAGTTTCCTGTTTTAAAACTGGTTCTTCACTGATTGCTGGTAAAAGTCCCACCTCCCAGGCCCCAGTCTGATCCTCCCTCCAGTCTTTTTGGCTTTGTCTCCCACCATTTCCACCATCCTTAGCCCTAGCTTGCCTCAGAAAGCTACAGAATGCATCATATCTTCATTCAGACTGCTACTTCAGGCTTTCTCCTAACTTCTTCCCTAAAAGAAAGAAAGAAAAAAAATGCATTTCTGAAGCCATTTCCATAAATTCTTACACTTTCCCTTCCCCCAATCTAAATTGTTTCCTCTTTTAGCATTTTACCTGTATATGTCTTTCTAGGACTTAATTCATGTTGTCTTATGTTTTGATTATTTAAGTTGGTTGAATTCAAAATTAAGAAAGCATGAACCTTGATTTCTTTTTCTTCTGGGGGCATCTGACATGGTAACTTAGGTGCTTTCTAATTTACCAATAAAAAGGGGGTTGGGGCTTCCCAGATGGTGCTTGTGGTAAAGAACTCGCCTGCCATTACAGGAGATTTAGTGGGTTCCAGATGCCGTGGGAGGAGGGCATGACAGCCCACTCCAGTATCCTTGCCTGGAGAATCCTGTGGACATAGGAGCCTCACAGGCTACAGTCCGTAGGATCACAAAGAGTTTAACTCATTTCTCTTAATGAAGCCACTGAGTATTCTTTTAAGCAGGAGTTAAAACTTTACATAGTTGTCATGCTTAGTACATTTTAAAGTTGGTTTCCTTGGGACTGAATTTTTTTAATGTGTAAAATTGAACTTACTACCTCAGTAGTAGATCTTATTAGGCAGTCTAAAGATACTTACACCTACTTAAGTGCTTGGTGAGTTCCCTTTCCTCCCTCACCAAGACATATCTCAGGATGATATGACCTTTTTCTAATTTGCAAACCCAGAAGAGTAGAAGGCATAATGAGAAAAGCTGTAGCAAAAGCTCTAATAGCCCTTCTTATCTAGTTTCCAGAAGTATCTTGAGGGTCCTGTGCTGCATTGGAGCCATTTTAAATATATATTCCTGTTTTGACTGGTAGATTCTTAGCAATTTTTAAAACAGCTAGCTAAAGCTAAACTAGAGTTATTTATTACATTTTTGGTTATTAAGAAACTTGACTCTGCTGCAGTACACTGCTTTGAATCCATCATTTAAAGAAATAAAAATAATGTTCATGTAGGCTGTAAACTCTATTGGGAGCTGTCTTCCTTTAGTGGAATATACTAATATCTAAATCATTTTCTTGGCTTCCTAACTGTAGAACACCCAATAGCAAAAAGTGCTGTGCAGCATGGCACTCAATGTAGGAGTTATTCTAGATGTGGGAAGTTGTGTCTCATGCCATGCCATCATGAGAAAGATACAGTTTTGCTGAGTAATTAGTCTGAATCCACCTCTTGAGAGCCATGGGAAAGTGGAAAGTGTGAGCTGCAACTGCAATGCTCTTTCCTGGAAAATGGATTTGAACTTCACTAGCTGTTTCTGCTACTTCCCACCCCTTTTTTTTCCTATCAGTCCTCTGTGGCCAGATGTGTGGGTATTGTGGGGGAGAAGAAAACCTTCTCCTTTACTCTGTTAGGTTTCATAACTGGGGCTCTGCAAATTAAACTGACAAAACACAGGTTAATAAATAGAAAGAATTACACTTAGCATAGATGTTCACAAAGAGGAGGAGTTTGGGACGTATATACCATCTTAAGGGTGGGAAAGTATGGGAGAGAGGTTGGAAAGAGGAAAAGAGATTTAGGGCTTCTGGGAGGGAGTAAGTTCTGAGAAGGTGATTAGGAAATGTATGGACAATATTAGAGTTGTTTGATAAGGTTTTTAGGGAATAAACCTTCTCTTTTCCCAGGGAGAAGAAACACCTTTACAATTGGAAACCTACATTATCTTTACAAAGCTTAATTAATGTCCTGCTTTTAATCAGAAAGGGCAGAGAACTAATTGCCTTCAGCTCAAAATTTTCCTTTAGCTGAAGTATACTTTTGAGGTAGCATGCTGTGAATACCCTTCAGTACGTAGTCTTACTGGCAAGAAATGCCAAACTACCTTGAGAGTCCTACAGACATTCTCTGAATATGGGTGTGCCTTGGGAATTTTCAGTACATCTTTTCAAAGTGGCTGAAAATAAAATACCTGACTTTCTTTTAAGTCTTAAAAATATTGTAGCAATAGGAATGAACAAAATGCTTTTTTCCCTCATTTCAGCAATGACAAGTTTACAGTAAAGGTGCTTTTAGATATTTGGCTATTAATTCTAAAGGGATCTATTTTAGCTCACTTGAAGACTAAATTATTTATGAGAAATGTCTTCTGACTTCATTGTTTCTAAATATGTATTTTTATTTCAGGCCCGTGTGGTTCTCAAATATAGGCATTCTGATGGGAGTTTGTGTATTAAAGTAACAGATGATTTAGTTGTAAGTATACATTTTTATTTGTTGCATACTTTCAGATTTGTTTGAGTTAATCATTTGTGTGAAATTATTTACATAGAATTTATGCAGGTCACCCATTAGAATGCTTATTTTGTGTTTCATTCCCAAGTCAAGAGCCTTGTTCTTGAAGCTATTTTTATAGGCACTTGGAAAGATAATTCAACTTGCCTCATTAGTACAGTTTGTCAGGTATGGTTTAATAACAGCTGAACAAGAGGAACACAGAGACCAAACATAGATACAGGGGGTAAAGGTTTCCTTGTAGATGTGTGAGAAGGAGGTGGTATTTGGACACAAGTTATAGGTTCTATAGTTCTATTTCTCTCGTTTCCTGCCTGCTCATTCTTGTCGCTTCCTCATACCCCATTTATTTCTTACCCCTCTGCCATGTGGTTTCTACATGAAGTCTCTCCCTGAAACTGCTCTCAGTGAGAGCTCGGCAGCAGCCCCTTCGTTTTCAAACCCAGTACTCTCAGCAGTTCATATCTTGCTTGACCTACTGGCTGCTTTTAATGTTTTTAATATTTATTTGGCTGGCTGCACCAGGTCTTGGTTGAGACATGCAGGATCCTTAATTGCAGCATTTGGATGCTTAGTTGCAGCATGTGGCATCTAGTTCCCTGACCGGGGGTCGAACCTGGGCCCCCTGTATTGGGAGTGCAGAGTCTTAGCCACTGGACCACCATGGAAGTCCCCCCGCCTGGCTGCTTTTGATACAGAAAACCACTTCTTGTAGAAATTATTTCGGCATCTGTGGCTCCATTTTATCTTGTTTTTCCTTTTCTCTGTTTATTTCATTCTTTGCTAGTTATTTTGCCGACTTGCCCCCATGAGTATTGGTTTCTCCAGGATTCTGTCCTTGATGTCTTCCTACCACTTCTGGATCACCCATTAAGTCCAGTACTGCCTGTATGTGTCTGTTTCCAATTTTGTGCCTTTAGCTCATATTTTTCTTTTTGCTTCCTGACTAGGTCTGAGTTGAGCATCCTTCCTCCTCTACTTCGTAAGGTTAGCCTGTCTAGAATGGAAGTCCTCATCCCTTATCGAACTGGTTCCTCCTGCTTCCTGTCTTTAATTACACTGTCATCTACCTGCTCAGAACCTGGAAATCATTTTTGGTCCCTTCCTTTCCCTTCTTATCACATTTACTATTCCTTCATTTGAAAAACTCGTATTTTGATCCTCCAATAAGTTCCATATGCTTTGCTGGGCATTTGTGAATTATCGATTCAAGCTCTCATCTCATTTCCTGTCATGAACCCTCCATCCTCATCACTAACCTCTTAAGGCCTCGTGTCACTTGCCTGGACTAGTAGCTCTGTGTCCCTGCTTCCACGTCATCCTTCAGTTGTCCTATCCTACTGTCCCGCCAGAGTGAGTTCTAAAAACGCAATTTGGATTCTTACTACCCTGCTTACCAATCTTCAGTGGCTCCTCATCACTCGTAATATAAACTCCACCCTCACATCCCCTCTAATCTCTGCTTTTTGGGTTACTTAAGGGCTCCTTTAATATGCCTTGCAGTCTTAGGCCTCTGAGCTTTTGAACAAGTCTGTCTCCATCTTTGCAGTATTGAATCCCACCCCTGCCCCAGTGTGATAGCCAACTGCTTATATTTCAAAACCCACCTCAGAAGGCCTGCTTCATTTCTTGTTTTTATTTCTGCCTCTTTTTGTGCTGTTTCACAATTTTTTTAAAAAAATCACATTTGACTTAATAGGCCGTGGGCTTCAAAATAACAAGAATAGATGAGTAATAGTCTTACCTGTATTTGTAATGGCTAGTCCCGATCCAAAGGGTACTTAGCAAACATTTCTTTTAATGGATTAACTCTTTTAAAAATCTCATAGTGACTTTAAAAATGACTTTTGGTCATATCTTTTACTGTATTTGTATTCAGGGTTCCATTATGAGGTTGCATGAAGTCAGATCTTTTTAAATTAGTGTCATATCTTCTGAGAACCTATTGAGTTTGGTGAATGTGAAATGTGAAAAAGGAGTAGATTGAGCTATTGGGTGCTAAACCTAGGTTGAGGAGATTTGAATCCTAGCTTAGCAGTCTAACAGCATTTCAGTCTTGGGGAAAATCAGGCTAAAAGTTTGGCTTTGGGGGCCTTAATTTTCTCATCTGTGAAGTGCCATAATAATAGTCTGCTTACCTAATTGGGTTGTTGTGCAAAGTAAATGAAATATGTGGAAGTGCTTAGCACTAGCGCCTGCCACTTGGTAGGTTTGATAAATGTTGAATCCTGAGGATTCACATTGAAAAAATGTTACTGAAGAGAAATTGCTATGTTCTGCTTTAAAAATAGAGGAAGATGCAGAATTGAATGCAGACTTTACTTCCAAATGATGACTTTTGGCCTCTGGTAATGATTAAATATACTTAAAAATCCAGGGTAAGCAATACTGGAAAGAACTTTAACATTAATGATTTCCGTGATAAGATCTAAGTATGAAGGATACTTTTTGTTCCCTTTTTTAAAACTACTGAGAATTAGTCCTTATCTAGAAGGGACCAAAGATATAATCAAATCCATCATACTAAACAATAAATGTGTGAACCAACTCCAATGAAAAAATCTATTTTCTAATTTTTAAAGAAAAGTTTGTATACTTCCCTCAGTAATTCATTTTAATGACTCAGAAAACTCTTCTTAGACTTCATTATTATTGTCTTAAGAGCTTTGACCTTTTTATAGTCCCATTTATTCATCTTTTGTTTCTGATTCCATGACTGATTATAATATTGTTTTCTATGGATCTCTTTCTATGTCAAACTGTAGTGAGAAGGTATATGTTCTCCTATAGTACCTACACTAAAATTGAAACTCTGGAGATGATTATGGCCTCTTTATAAGATTGTTAGACAGATTTGTACCATGTGTGAACTTTTCTAAGTGGTTTAAAGGCTGTATGAATTCATATCAGTTGCGCGTTGTCAGCCACAAATTGGCACTTGCCATCTACCTCTACAAGGATTAAATCATGTGCTGCTGCAGCTGCTGACCTCCAGCACCCCTTCAGGGAGCCCAGGATGGAGAGCAGAAAGGAGACACTCTCTGCTCCCTGGAACCTGGCAGGACAGGTCTTCAGACAGTTAGATATTCTCAGGAGTTGATTTTCTGAGCCCAATTCTTATATCTCATATCTAGAAAAGCACTAAAATCTTTCATGGTGATGACTGTTCCTCATGACAAGCAGAAGCATCATGAGACCAGCAGAAACTTTCTAAGAAATAAACATGCTTGATTGCACATACTCCCCCTTCACCAAAATTACATGTATACTGTCCTTCTCCTTTATGTCTTTGGAACAGTCTCTCAGAGCTGTTTGAGGTGCTGTCTCCCGGGCTGCAGTCCTCTTATTGCCCCAAATAAAACTTTTAACTCACAACTCTGATGTTGTGCAGTTTTTTTAAGTCGACAGCATGATTAGGTTGAACTCCAAATCACTTTAAGTTGATGAATATTAATGCAGGATTACAAAGGTCCCATTGCTTAAAACTCAGGAATCCATAAGATAGGCTGAAGAAAAACAGTTTTGTGTTACAAAATGAGAAAAAGACTGCCAGCTTAAGTTTGATAATTTTGAAGATTCTAGATGGAGAATTGAATGTAAAGCAAGGAGGAGTTTGGATTTGTTTAAAAGTTTTAAATAATACCAGAAATCAAGGTTGAACAAATTTATCTGGCTTGATGTAGGTAGCAATCAGCAGTAAGTAAGGAATTCCTGATTTTTAAAAGATTATCATTACACTTCCCATTTCATAAACAGAAAGAGATCCTAAAATTTATATGCTTTTCCCACTCTTTAACTGTAGAATCATTTATAACCATATCCCAGGGAGAAAATACCTGATTCCAACCTTCAATTTTTCTCATCAGACCATGGCAGAATTTGATTACATTAGTCTACTGGTCATTTTTGAGATGCTTTAAATAGAATTCATTTTGTTTTTTGTCCATAGTAGTGGTATTTTAAATATTGTAAAATATTAAACTTAAGGAATGTAATTGTGGGAACCTGGAAACTTGAATGATCTCCCGAGGAAGTAAAGCAAAACAGTGGTAGGGAAAGACTCAGAGTTTTACCCAAGAATATGTTTGCCACATCCTTAGTAATCTAGTTTTATATAGTAAATGTGTGCTTTTAAAATTCCTGACAGTGTTTGGTGTATAGAACAGACCAAGCTCAAGATGTAAAGAAGATTGAGAAATTCCACAGTCAACTAATGCGACTTATGGTGGCCAAGGAATCCCGCAGTGTTGCCATGGAAACGGACTGAATGGTTTGAAATGAAGACTGTTATGTTCTTAGGAAGTAAATATCTTTTGAATTTGAAAAAGTATTGGGAAAGAAAATACTTTATGTAACTAAGTGGGCTATTCAGAAGCCAAGAGATCATTTTTTTGTACTTTGTTTTGTACTGTTTACTTTAGAGAGCCAGGAATGTAAATGCTTTCAGTTAGAAAGCCTTTATTTATTTTTTGGAGATGGAACAAGGAATGCATCTATCTTGGAAACTTTTTGTAGATTATTTGGTGTTAAGCAAAATAAATAATTACTCGCTGTTAAGTTTGTATCCGTAACTTGAAAATGATATTAAGAAAAGCCAGTTCTTCCTTAAATTTAGTTAATCTGTGTTTAAAAGAAAATTGAATATAATTGTTTTTTGCTAGATTGATGTATTTTTTTTGGAGCATAAGTTTTGTGCTGTTGATGACCAGCAAATATAAAATAAGGTAACTGGAATTAACTGTGCATAGCAATATAGCTGATTATATATAGTAGTGTGGTCTCAATTATATCTAAAAATAATTATGAAAACAAGTATGCTTTACCTTAAACTTTACAAATTTAAGCTATATTTTTAAATATAAGGGATTCATATTATCATTGACTTGTTGAGCAGAGACTTACTTTGAGTCTAATTTTCAGTGCTCTGAAACATCTGCAGTTACTTTAACTGTGTGACCAGAATGATCACTAATGGATCGAAATCACCATATTACAGAAATATTTGCCACATATTTGCCATCTATCTTTCCTCAGAAGGGCTAAAGATTATTTGAACTTAAATTTTTGCATACCTCTGTGATACCCCAGCCTGTTTCTCTCTTTATTTAACCAAGGTATTAAGCATGACTGTCACAGCTGTTTCCTTTAAACCAGAAATATGATATTATTTGACATTTATCTTATATTTGCAATTTTACCAACCTAAATATAATGTTATATGTTGATTCCTACATTAAAATATTTTTTGTTTGGAATTTGTTGCGTTGACCAGCGTTTCAACATGCAAGGTTCCATTAACTGTATGAATTTTGGCATGTTTCAGAGAGGTCAGTAAATAAAATATTACATAAATGTGTATTATGTCTCTTTAACTTTTTAACTTCTCAAGAATAATTGATTTCTTGACTGGGATATTCTATATTAGTGTAGACTAAAGTGAGCCTAATTATGCTGTATGTATGTTTTGTTTCTACGTACTTTTATTACTCAGCATTCTCTGTTATGGCATTTGTTTCCTTTTTTTTTCCCTCTACTGTTTCTCACAGTTGTATTACAAAAGAACCATGCTAGCTTTTTCAAGTCTCCTACTGATAGACATTTGGTTGTTTCCAGTCTTTTGCTGTTAGGATGCTGCACTGAATATACACATGAGTTGTATATGTGTACATTAAATTTCTAGAAATAAAATTGGTGAGTCAAAGGGCCTATGTATTTGTAATTTTAATTGATACTGTCAAATTGCTTTACGCGGAGATTGTCCCATTTTGCATGCCCAGCAGAAATGCAGGAGAATGCTGTTTCTTCATAACATTGCCAAACAAAAATACAAATTCTGGATTTTTGGCATTCTGATGCGTAAAACACTGTTGTTGTTGTTCAGTTGCTAAGTCGAGTCCAGCTCTTTTGCCACCCCGGGCCCTGTAGCCCACCAAGCTCCTCTGTCCATGGTATTTCCCAGGCAAGAATGCTAGAATGAGGTGCCATTTCCGTCTCCAGGGCATTTTGTTTTCTTGAGTAAGAAAAGTAACATCAGAGACTTCTCTGGGGTCCAGTGGTCAAGAGTCTACCTTGTACTGCAAGGGATGCGGGCACAATCCCTGGTCAGGGACTAGGATCCTACGTGCTGCAGGGCAGCTAAGCCTGTGTGCCGCAGCTAAGGCCCAGCACAGCCAAGGTTTAAAGAAGAAATGTGACATCAAATGATGTAGGCGTTGTTTGGGTTTTGGCTGTTCCCCCGCCCCATAATAGGATGACTGGAGGGGTTTTTTGGTCTTTATCTTTCTCATTTAAATCTTCTACTTTTTAACACTACTCTATGAAGATAACCTGGAAGGGGAGGGACATAGGTTTGAGTTCTTTGAATCCTTGTAACTTGTAGCAGTGATTAAGAGCAGAAGTTCCAAGGCAGACTCTGTTGCAATCTTGGCTCCACTACTTCTACTTCCTAGTTCTGTGGTTTTTGAGAGGATATTTCTCCAAGCCTCCATTTTCTTCTCTGGAAATTGGGCTGACAGTAGTATTCATAGGACTTTAAGGATTAAATGGCATAATCTACTTTAAGTCCTTGGCACATTGCCTGGAATATAGTAAAGCTCAATAAATGGTAGCTGTTATTACAGTTATTGTTATGGTTGTTATTTTTCAGTGGAATTGGTATAAGTAGCCAGCTCTTAAGTTTTCTCATTTTAATTGAATAGTTATTTATAAGTTAACATTCTGCCTTTTCTACCAAGCTATGTCTACTATCAAATGCTATTTTTGGCAGATGGGAAGTAAAACAAGGTTGTTTCCATGGAGAGTGTTTTTATGTCGTGGGGGAAACAAATCTTAAATCTAAGACATGTTCATTTGTACCTACACAAAATAAAATTATTAAGAGAACTAACTGACGGTGAAAATATTAAATCTCTCAAAGGCTGTATAATAGTAAAACTCCAAATTATATATTCTAAAAGTCACAGTGCTGTATACTCTGATTTTTTTCTTTTATCAGGAGCTATTTCTGGATACTATAATCACACTTTTCATGGACTAATTTTTTTTTTTTTTAATCATTCCACATGGCTTATGGGATCTTAGTTCCCCGCCCAGGGATTAAACCCAGGGCCCTGGCAATGAGAGCCTCAAGTCCTAACCACTGGACTACCAGGGGATTTCCCATGGACTAATGTTTAGCAAACTGTTTTGTGATGTATTTAATCAAATGTTACTGACCCTAAGGTAATCCAAATGCAGTTATCATAGTGATTAACATTCTCGGTACAATTAGCAGTACAAATAATTTCATTTTGTTCTCAGGGAGACTCACTCTCCTTGGAGCACATGGCATTTTTGGAGCATTAAGCATTGTTGGCTACATATGTTCTCTGTTATAAAGGGTTGGCTTTAACCCTTCTCTGGCCAGTCAACGTTTTGTCTTAAAAATATAAAATCTTTAGTTACAGCTCTAAGTGATTAGAGGCTGTGTAGGCAGCATTTTATAGTTGATATCATCTGTTGTCACCCTTAGAAAAATCTAACACTAGCAACAGTATGATGGTAATAGTCTTGAAAGTACAGCTGACCCTTGAACAACATGAGTTTGAACTGCATGAGTCCACTTATATGCCAGTTCTTCTCACAAATACGGAATATAGTAATACACAATCTGCAGTTGGTTGGAATTACAGTTCTGGAGGGCTGGCTACAAAGTTAAAATCGGATTTTCTACTGCAGGGAGTGTCAGCACGCCTAACCCTTCCATTCATTGTTCAAGGATAACTGTATTCTAAGACTAATTTAAAATGAGTTAAGTATGGGACTTCCCTGGTGGTCCAGTGGTTAAGATTGCGCCTTCCAATGCAGGGAGTGCATGTTCATTCCTGTTCTGGGAGCTAACATTCTGCATGCCCCCCCCCCCCCCCCGCCAAAACACCAAAATATAAAACAGAAACAATATTGTAACAAATTCAATAAAGACTTTAAAAATGGTCCACATCAAAAACAAAGAGTGAAATGTGAAATGCCCAAGAACAATAAAAAGTCCTCTCCTTTCTGCCTATTAAGAATGAAAGAAAACCAAATCCCTAAGTAACATTTATTGCTCCCCTGTTTTTCCTCTTTTAGTAAAAAATACCTTGTGGTAATGGCAATATCATAGTATTTAGTATTATTTCTTTTTAAAATAGTCAGGAGTGGGATGGGGGAGGGAGCTGGAAGGAGGTTCAAGAGGGAGGGGACGTGTATATCTATGGCTGATTCATGTTGATGTTGGACAGAAAATTCTGTAATGCAATTATCCTTCAATTAAAAAATAAATTAAAAAAAAATATTCCCCTAGTTGCACTTCCCAGGTGGCACAAGTGATAAAAGAATCCACCTGCCAGTGCAAGTGGTGCAAGAGATGCAGGTTTGATCCCTGGGTCAGGAAGATCCCCTAGAGAAGGAAATAGCAGCCCACTCGAGTATTCTTACCTGGAGAATTCCATGGACAGAGGAGCCTGGGTGGGCTCAGTCCATGAGGTCGTAAAGAGTCGGACATGACTGAGTGCACAGGCACACACATTCCTCTAGTTTTGCAGTTTATGATAGCATGAGAAGAAAGAAAAATATTTCATTGTTTTTTCTTACATTAAAAGTAATCGGGCTGGTTCCAGAAAAAGATGGTATAAGCATACTCCACCTCGGCTCTTCCACTGAATCCAGCTGTGAATACACAGAGCAACTGTTTGAGGACTCTGAAAAGAAAATAGGTAGATTGGGCAGGAATACCAGCATATGAAGTACCGCGGAACCAGTGATGATTGAGTCTTACCAATTTTCCCCCGTATCCCCCAGTGCATTGAATTCAATGCACTTGAAACCTAGACGTGAGTACTGGGGTGCAGACCAAAAGTGCCAGAAACCTTCAGGTCTGGTCCAAGAAGTAGAAGGGTACTTATATTTTGAGAGTGCAGAAATCCTTTTTCTTTATTCCACCTTTTCTTTGTCCTCTGACAGCACACCCCCAAGCAATCCCATGGTGGTGACAGGGTGAACTACCTGCAGTGAAACCAGTAGGAGCCAAAACTGAGGGAGATAGCCCTTTCTTTCCAGTACAGCTTTGTTTCCAAGAGGTTGGAATCAACCTTCATTTTTTCCCCTTTGTTCTCTATTTGCTTGGCTCTGATACAAAAGATGATGGCAGAAGTACACACAGTAGCTAAAGCCTCAGTCTTTTGGCCAGAGAATGAGTAGAAGGAACCAGAAAGTACCAGGGAGATCATAAAGAAGGAACGAAAAAAAATGACCCCATAAAACTGTTTATATAGTTCTCAGTCTACCCCCAGTGTGCACATGTGTATGGATCTGATTCTTTTTAGCATTTTAAAAGCTTAGCAACTGAGTATGAAGGAGGAAAACAGAACAGGCTCTATCTTGAAAGCCAGACTGTGGACTTTGAGCTATATGCCCAGTATCTATGGAAACGACATACCAACTGGAAAACCAGGCCCCCGGAAGGAAGAGCTCCAGGACTCATACCTAGACGGTGGGCTTGACCTAGACTCTCCATCACCTAAAAGAATACCTTAATTATCTGTGTAACCAAATAGAATTATCCATTCTGTTATGCTTCTTGGAGTATGACCACAGACCTATTGATGATTGTCCACTGTTAACTACCTAGAGTTAACTTTGATTGTATCTTTTTCCTTTGTTCAGACTAGTTTCAGGGAATCTGGGGAGGTGGGTTTGGGCATGTACACTTAGGGTATATAAGGTTTTCACAAAAACTGGCTGGGGTCCTTGGCTAAGAGGAGACTCTGCCTTGTGCCCGCTGGTGTAATAAACTGCACTCCGCTGTCTGCATTGTCCTTCTGAGTGAGTTTGTTTCCCAGAATATGTGGCTACAACAAATAGACTACACCCAAATTCCAGACTGGCAATTGGGAGGCATTCACATGCAGTACCAAAATGTACTGCAAAAATTTTGAAAGCTGAACTGGCATCCCAACCTGTCTTCTGCAAGTTAGGATTCCAATGTCAGTTCAGCTTTCAAAACCTTTACCTTGTGTAGAATACCTGAAACTAAAAGAAACCAAAAAAAAATTTTGCCTGCCACCTAACCGCCTGCTGAAACAGACAAAAGTTCTATATTCTCCATAGTATTTAACCAAGGCGTAGAGTTGGTAACAATATTGAAAATGTCAAGGATACTATCCAAAATTTCCTAGTATACCAGGAAATGGAAAAAGTATCAATTCTTAGAGACAACAGATCCCAGTCAGAGATGTTGGAGTTACCTGACAAAGACATTAAAGCAGCTGTTACAAAAGTGCTCTAGCAAATAATCATGAGCACTTTTGAAATTAATGAAAAAAACTAATCAAAGAAATAGATATTTTTAAAAGAATAAATGGAGAGTTTACAACTGAAAAACAACCAAAATTGAAAAACCACTCAATAGTCTTGAGCATAGTAAACTTGAAAATGAACTAAGAGAATTTGATCTGAAAAACAGAGAAAAAAATTGGGAAAACAAAACCATGAGCAGAAATTTAGAGACTTGTAGGGCAATAATAAAATGTGTAATGTTTGTGCCATCAAGAATCCCAGAAGGACAGGAGAAAGTGTGGTGCTGAGAAAAAGAGAGAAATATTGGTTGGAAACTTCAAACTGGGTGAAAAACTTAAACCAAAGATTCAAGAAGGCCAAAGTAATCCATCATAATGGGAATCTAGTCACAGTCACAATGAAACTGGACAGTGATCTTAAAAGCAGCCAGCAGAAAACATTACCTCAAGGGAAACAATGATTTGAATTACTGGATTTCTCGTCAGAAATCATGGGGGCCAGAAGAAAGTCACAATATTTCCAAACTGCGTAAAGGAAAGAACTGTTAACCAGAATTCAATATCCACAGATAATAACCTTTAGGAACAAAAGCGAAATAAAGCCAATCTTGGATAAAGAAAAAGGAAGAGAATCCGTTGCCATCAGACTTGGTTTAAAAAGAATTACTAAAGGAAGTCCTTCAGTTAAAAGGGAAATGACACCATAAAGAAAATTGGAACATTCAGGAATGAAGGAAGAGAAATAGAAATGGCAATTATCTGGGTTAAATGAAGAAGCTATTATCTTGAGTTCTTAAAATATATTTGATAATAGAAATAAAATATAAATGTTCTCCTTGTGTGTAGATGTAGTACATAAGGTATCAATAGCATAGAGGAGAAAAAGATACCTATTAATACACTCCACTCAAAGTGAAAAATAGTACTGTCAGTAGCACTGAAAAGGTAAGGATGTATATCCTCATCCCTCAAGCAATCACTAAAGGATGCTGCAAAGAAATTTAATAAACACAATGGATAAAAGGAAATACTAAGCATTTAAATAAAAAAGGAGGGCAAAAGGGCATCAGGAACAAAATATGGGAAACATGAACCAAATAATAAAATGGTAGCCCTAAATGCAAACACATCAGTGTGTGTGTGCACGGATGTAATCGGTCGTGTCTGACTCTGTGACCCCATGGACTGTAGCCCTCCAGGCTCCTCTGTCCATGGGACTTTCTAGGCAAGAAACTGGAATGAATTGCCATTTCCTCCTCTAGGGGATTAAGGATCTTCCTGACCCAGGAATCGGACCCACATCTTGGTGTCTCCTGCATTGGTAGATGTATTCTTTACCAACTGCACCACCTGGGAAGCCCGTATCAATCCTTATATGAAATGTAAGTAGTCTATGCACACAGAGATTGTCAGAATCAAAAACCAAAAAACTAGAACGAGCTGCATCCTCTCTGCAAGAAACTTACTTCAAATATAATGATACAAGTAGGTCACAAATAAAAGGATGGAAAAAACAGGCCATGCCAACACTAATCAAAAGAAAGCTAGCATGACTGTTAATTAGTAGACTTCAGAGCCAAGGATATCACCAAGGATAAAGAGGGACCGAATGTATTGATAAAAGAGTCAATTCACCAAGAAGCCATAATAATTCTAAATGTAATTATACATAAACAGCTTTGAAATGCATGAAGCAAAACCTGACAAAGCTGAAAGAATAAACTGCAGTGATGTATCATCTCACATCAGTCAGAATGGCCATCATCAAAAAGTCTACATATAATACATGCTGGAGAGGGTGTGGAGAAAAGGGAACCCTCCTACACTGTTGATTGGAATATAAATTGGTGCAGTCACCATGGAGAAAAGTATGGCGGTCCCTTGAAAAAGCAAAAATAAAACTACCATGTGATTCTGCAATCCCACTTCTGGGCCATAATTTGAAAAGACATAATTGAAAAGACACATGCACCTCTGTGTTCATAACAGCACAGTTTACAATACCCATGACATGGAAGCAAACTATTCATCGACAGATGAATGGATGAAGATGACATGGGGTGAGGAGTAAATTAGGAATTTGAGAGTAACATACATACATTACTGTATATAAAATAAACAATGATGTACTGTAAAAAAAACTTTTAAAAAATCATCACAAGATATAAACAGGAAGCTATAGAATATTATTGAGAGAAATTTAGAAGACTTAATTAAAAACTGAGTCATATAAAAAATTTCATATATCTTATTCATGGGTCAGAAGAATCGGTATCTTGATGATATTGATTTTCCCCAAGTTGATTTATAAATTCAGTTCAATCTTAATTAAAATCCTAGCAGGCTTTTTTTTTTTTGGTAGTAATTGGCAAGCTGATTCTAAAATTTATATGGAAAAGCAAAGACCTAGAATAGCTAAAACAATTCCACAGAAAAAGAAAATGAAGAGCTAAAACTTCCTCTTCTTTAAAAAATTACTTTAATTGGAGCTAATTACTTCACAATATTGTGGTGGTTTTTGCCATATATTGACATGAATCAGCCATGAGTGTACATGTGTCGCCCATCCTGAATCCCCCCCCACCTCCCTCCCCATCCCATCCCTCTGGGTTGTCCCAGTGCACCAGCTTAGAGTGCCCTGTTTCATGCATTGAACTTGGACTGGTCATCTATTTCACATATGGTAATATACACGTTTCAATGCTATTCTCTCAAATCATCCCACCCTTGCCTTCTCCTACAGAGTCCAAAGGCTGTTCTTTATATCTGTGTCTCTTTTGCTGTCTCATATATAGAGTTGTCATTACCATATTTGTAAATTCCATATATATGAGTTAATATACCATATTGGTGTTTTTCTTTCTGACTCACTTCACTCTGTATAATAGGCTCCAGTTTCATCCACCTCATTAGAACTGACTCAAATGTGTTCTTTTTAATAGCTGAGTAATATTCCATTGTGTACATGTACCACAACTTTCTTATCCATTCATCTAGGTTGCTTCAAAGTCCTAGCTATTGTAAACACTGATGTAATGAACATTGGGATACATGTGTCTGTTTCAATTCTGGTAAAACCTCCTTTCTGTCTTATTATAAAGCCTCAGTTAAAGTGCAAAGGCAAGTCAATGAAGAAAGGGTAGTCTATTCAACAAATGATGCTGGTGTGATTAGATACCCATATGTTTAAAAAACATGAAAACTCTACCTTGCATTATGTACAACAAAACCAATCATAAGTCCAAATATAAAAATCATAATACTTCCAGAAGGAAACAGGAGAAAATCTTTGGGACCTTGGCTATGCAGATACCACAGAAGAGACAAAATTTATAAAAGAAAAAACTGGACTTCAACACTGAAATCGTCTGTTCCTCCAAAGACAGTTAGGAGAATGAGAAAACAAGGCACATATCAGAAAAAAAAAATTTATTTACAAGCATATATCTGAGAAATGACTTATATCCATAGCACAAAGAATGGTGAAATCTCAAGAAAATCCCCCACCCTGCATAAATAGTACACAAAAGATTTGAACAGACACTCAACTGAAAAAGATGTAAAGATGGCAAATAAGCACAAGAAAAGATGTTCAACATAATCAGTCGTTAAGGAAATGAAAATTAAAATCACAAAACACCACTACCTATCTATTGTTGTTTAGTCGCTAAGTCATCCAACACTTTTGCAACCCCATGGACTATAGCCCTCCAGGCTTCTCTGTCCATGGGATTTCCCAGGCAAGAATTCTGGGGTGGGTTGCCATTGCCTTCTCCACGGGAACTTCCCTACTTAAGGATCAAACCCGCATGTCTGCATTGGCAGGCAGATTCTTTACCACTGAGTCACCAGGGATAGCCCACATACCTGTCAGAATGGCTAAAAGACTGACCATGTGCCAAGGGCTGACAAGGGTGTGGGGCAACCAAAACTCTCCTACTGTTGGTGGGAATGGAAACTGGCACAACCGATTGGAAAACAGGCCGTTTCTTTAAAAAGTTATGCATATATCCAATATTCCATTCAAGGACTTGTACCTGAATGTTCATAGGAGCCTTAATTATTAACAGCTGAAAAACTAGAAACAACCGAAAAGTCCATCAATAGGTTTTTGGATAAATAGATTGTGGCACATTTGTACATAGCAATACTATTCAGCGATGAAAAGAGATGGACTACTTACACATACAAAAAGGTGGATGAACCTCAGAATAAAGAAGCCAGGTGCAAAAGAGTACATACTGAATGACTTAACTCACACAAAATTCTAGAAGGTGCGAGCTAGTGTATGGTGATTGCAGATCAGTGGTTTCCTTGGTGAAGAGGGGAGATGTGGAGGGAAGGAGGGATCTATTTACTGTGTTAATACATGGGTGTACACATACCAAACTTTGAAAAGCTCTATATTCTGGATATTTGCAGTTTATTATATACTAATTATACCTCAATACAGTATTTTGAAAAAAAAAAAGAACCTCCTGCAAAAAGTTAGATGACAGCCTCCAATCACAATCGCCACATCTGTGAGGTCTGCTGCAGATTCACACTGATGTGTCACTCTTCCTGAGCTGTTCCCAGCCTGTAGCTGAGCGTGGCCGGGACACTAGCGCTGGGCCAGTCCTGCCCCGTGTGGCCTGGCCAAGACGGAGAGCTGCACTGCCAGCTGAGGCTCTTCTTTCCTCCCTACTCTCCTGATGCCAGTGTCAGACCTGCACTGTGGTCTGAGGCTCTTTCGTGTGTGTGTGTAATTTTACTTATTTATATTTATCTTGGGCTGTACTGAGTCTTTGTTGCTGCACACAGGCTTTCCCTAGTTCTGGCAAGCAGGGGCTACTCTCCAGCTGTGGTGAGTGAGCTTCTCATTGCAGTGGTCTCTTTTGTTGCTGAGCATGGGCTCTAGGCACTCGGGTTCATTTGTTGTGGCACATGGGTTTCGTTGCTGGATGGCATGTGGAATCTTCCCGGACCAGGGGTAGAACCCGTGTCCCCTGCATTGGTAGGTGGATTCTTAACCACTGGACCACCTAGGAAGTCCGAGGTTCTTACTCACTACTGTTCCCTTTCCTGTTCGCAGGCATCTCTGCCAGGAGACCACTACACTTCTTATTCCGTCTTGGTATGTACTTTCCGGAGGTTTGAGCTGACATGGTATCTTTAAATGTGTGCTGTCTGAGTTTAGTTTTTTTGCTAATTTTCTGCTGGGTTGCAAAGAGTCGGACACAACTGAGCGATTTCACTTTCAAAATTGTTATGAGGATGAAATGAATTAACATTGGTAAAGCATTTAAAGCCTGGCACATAGTAATTTTTATGTGTTCATTGAATTTTAAAAAAAGAATCTTCTATGTTTATAGAATGTCCTTTGTTAAATAAGCCTCAAGCATTTTTCCCATCCTGTCACTCATATTTTATCTCTGTGTATGGATACTGTTTTGATCCCATGGAAACTAATTTGTTTCTTATTGCTGCCATAACAAATTTTCACAAATTTAAATGGCTTAAAAAAAACCCCACAAATTTATTCTCTTACAGGATTAGAAGTCCAAAATGACTCTTTAAGGGCTAAAATCAAGCAGGTTCATTCTACCTAAGGGCTCCAGCAGAGACTCTGTTTCTTTGTCTTTCCCAGGCTCCAGAGGCTGCTCTCATTACTTGGCTCATGGCTCCACACTGCATTGCCTTTCCTACCTCTCCTCTGTCACCACATCACCTCCTTTGACCTTCTTGACTCCTTCTTAAAAAAAAAAAAAAAAGCCATTTATTTGACTGCCCTGGGTCTTAGTTGTGCCACATGAGATCTTTAGCTGTGGCATGTGGGATCTAGTTCTCTGACCAGGGATCGAACCTGGGCCCCCTGCACTGGGAGCACAGAGTCTTAGTCACTGGACCACCAGGGAAGTCCCTTGACTTCCTCTTATAAGGACCTTGGTGATTAGTTTTTGTTCCCACCCAGATAACTCAGGATAATCTTCACATTTTAATCACATCTGCAAAGTCTCTTTTGCCATGTAAGGTAACAGTCACAGGTTCTGGGGGTTACCTCGGGGATGTCTTTGGGGGAATCATTGTTCAGCCCACACTGATACCTTTGGACAAACAGAAGTTTCAGATTTTGATATTGTCACTTACTCTCTTAGTCCATTCCTTTGTGGTTTCTGTTGGACACCAGTCTTCTTGGCAATCATGTAAATGCAACCTGGAAACACAGGAAATTCTAAGTCTGTGAGGTTCGCCCTTGACCAAAGAGGGATGGAGCTAATGTTCCTACTTTTTGCTCTCTGGGTGAACAGTTCGGAGACTCATTTTATAAATCTTCTCAAAAGGCCCCACAGAATCAAACACCAGTTATCCTGAGCAGTGGCCAAGTTGGAAACACATCCTTATATTGTCTTTTCCTCCTTCACATTTTCACCTCCCAGCTCTTACCTCTTATCTCTGGGATGACTTCCTAAATAAGCTACCATTAGCAAGCTTTTGTCTCAGGCTCAGCTTTCAGGGGAAACTAGATTAAAAGAACAACAACAACAAAAAGACTCCTGGAAATTAAGAACAAGTGAAGTGAAAAAGAAGCTTGAAAAGAAAAAAAAATTGCAGAAATATCTCAGAAAATAGTCAAAAAGAAAAAAGAGGCAGGAAAACAGTTAAAGATTTGGATATAGGAATTTCAGAAAAAAGAACATGAAGTGGAAGAAATCATCCATAAGATTATTTAAGAAGTTTTTGCAAAATTAAAGAACATGTATTTGCAGACTGAAAGGGCCTGCTTAGTGCCTTGCACAAGGGTAAAAGTAAATGAAATATCAAGGCCTATGATCTCAGAATTTCAGTATAATGGTGATAAAGAGAAGCTCCTATATTCTTCCAGAGGCAAAGGAGGGCTTCTTTAAAACAATCAGGCATCAGAGTGGCTTTGGACTTCTCAAAGGCAATACTAGAAGATCGTGGAGCAATGCCCTCAAATTTCTGAAAGAAAACTATTTCCATCCTGGAATATGTATTCATCCAAACAATTAAAGGGAAGCATTGAATAAAGACATTTCCCAGACCCATTTAGATTAAGTTTTACTAATCTAACTTAATTAGGGAACCCTCCAATCTCAGTACCTTGCAAAAAGTTTATTTTTTGCTCAAATTACAGATAGCTGTGGCTCCACAGTTCCTCCCCTGTTCCAAGATCCTCATTCTAGGATCCAGGATGAAAGAGCAGAAACTGAGAGATAGCTTATAAAGCTTCTGCTCAGATGTCACCTCATATTCTATTGGTCAGAGCAAATGACATGCCCGAGCCTGGTATCAGTGACATGGGAATTATATTCATCTGTAGGGAAGCACTGGAGGTCACCTAGCAAAGGGCAGGGATATAGGAATATATATCCAGCAAATTCCTAGAAACAGTCATTTGTTTCCTCAGAAATTTACCTCCCATATACAGCTTTCCAGGAAGTCACTCAAGGAAATGCTCCTCTAAAACAGAATGAACCAAGAAAGAGGAAGGCATTGGATACAAGAAGGGGATACCTAACCCAGGAGGGAACAGAAAGGAATTCCCGGAGACACGGTGGAGGTGGACCTCAGATGCCCCAGGGATGGAGCAACTGGATCAGATCGCGGCAGACCAGAGGGCTCCTGAGGCACTTCTTTAAGAAAATGAAGAAAATCTGATGTGAATCAATTTACTAGGAAAGGATGTAGATGGCATAAGGAGGTCTGTGGTATAGTAGTGGCTGGCACATAGAAAACCAAGCAAATTTAAAAATTATGAAGTATAGGGAAAACATGTTATACAGGAAAAGAAAATCATCGTGATGATAACTTGGCCCTGAATAGCCTTCATAATAATGAAAACACTGAATATTTATAACTCAGATTTGCAGAGTGGGAACTATGGGGCAGGAAGAACGTTCGCTTAGTGAAGTCAGTTGAGCTGATTTCCTTATCTGTTGACGTCTTGAACAGGTGGTGCCTAAGATGAGGTTAAAAAGAAAAACGCTTAAATAAACAGTATTTTAAAAATCAGTTAAAAGTGTGAAACCTGGTTTTTGCTCTTCAAGGAGAATGTGGATGGGGTGGGGAAAAGTGCTGAAATTTCTGTTGTCTTAAAACTGTAGAGAGGCCCAGACTGCCTTCAGCCCGCTTGCCAGCTGGCTCAGTTATGGCGGCCTGCAGCCCCAGCGTGGTGGTTAGCGATGATGAACCAGATTATGACCTGGATTTATTTTGTATACCCAATCATTATGCTGAGGACTTTGAGAGGGTGTTTATTTCTCATGGACTAATTATGGACAGGACCGAACGACTGGCTCAAGATGTGATGAAGGAGATGGGTGGCCATCACATCGTGGCTCTCTGTGTGCTCAAGGGGGGCTATAAGTTCTTTGCCGACCTGTTGGATTACATCAAAGCACTGATCAGAAATAGTGACAGATCCATTCCTATGGCTGTAGATTTTATCAGACTGAAGAGCTACTGTAATAACCAGTCAACAGGCGAAATAAAAGTAATTGGTGGAGATGATCTCTCAACTTTAACTGGAAAGAATGTCTTGATTGTTGAAGATAACAACTGACACTGGGAAGACAATGCAGGCTTTGCTTTCCATGGTCAAGAAGCATAAACCAAAGATGGTCAAGGTTGCGAGCTTGCTGGTGAAAAGGACCCCTCGAAGTGTTGGATATAGACCAGACTTTGTTCGATTTGAAATTCCAGACAAGTTTGCTGTGGGATATGCCCTTGACTATAATGAATACTTCAGGGACTTGAATCACGTGTGTGTCATTAGCGAAACTGGAAAAGCAAAATACAAAGCCTAAGATGAGAGTTCAAGTTGAGTTTGGAAATACCTGGCATCCCACTGAAATCACCAGTGACATGATCCAAGGTTCTCGTTCTGTGGCCAGCTGCTTAGTAGAGCTGTTGCATGTATCTCCTAAGAAGTTGATCTGTTTTGTGTTTTAGAACTGTCAGTTGCTGCATTCCCGAACTCTTCATTTGTACTATGAGCCTAAAGACTATCAGTTCCCTTTGGGTAGATTGTTGTTTGACTTGTGAATGAAGTATTTCTTAAACCACACCACTATTGACTGAAAATATGGCAATTGTATCTGTAAGAAACATTTAAAGAGAAGAATATATTAGTTTTTTTAATTGGTATTTAAATTTTTATATATTCAGGAAAGAACAGAAGTGATTGAATATTGTTAACTATACCACTGTGTGTTTAGAAAAACAACAAGCAGTCAGTTTCGTATCCATGACAGCACTCAGAGGTATTGTTATGTCAGAGAAACCGTATGTCCTGAAACTTTTTTAGCAGGTTTCAGTAGTATTAACTGTATTTTCTTGCTTGTTCAGATTATTTCTGGTGAATCTTTGTCAACAGTTCCTTTTCAATACAGGTCAGTAAGTTCCAAAAGCCTACCACTTTTTGAATTCTTCAGTGTAAAAATCCTTCAAATAAAGGCTGGCTCTTTAAAAGAAAAAAAAAAAAAACTGTGGAGAGACAGCCGAGGTTTCAAAAGACTGATTAAAAAAAACACCAAGTTTAAACAACAGTCCCCCTATCCTGGGCAAAACAAGAGTGAGGGAGGAGGAAATGGCAATCCACTCCAGTATTTTTGCCTGGAAAATCCCATGGACAGAGGAGCCTGGCATGCTACAGTCCACGGGGTCACAAAGACCCCATCTGGTCACTAAGTCAGACGTGACTTAGTGACTAAACATTGACAATCATCTCAGACCATCGGGCACTAGATCCCTGCTATAAAGGACTATTTTTGTGAAAAACTGTCTTTGCAAAAACTTGTTTTAACTGACTTTTTGCCTCTATCAAAACACTTAGTAGACCCTACTATATATAAAATAGACAGCTAATAAGGACCTGCTGTATACTGCAGGCAATTCCAAACTCAATACTCTGTAGCAACCTATATGGGAATAGAATCTGAAAAGAGTGGATATGTGTATGTGCACAACTGATTCACTTTGCTGCACACCTGAAACTAACACATTGTAAATCAATTATACTCCAACAAAATTAATGATAATTTTAAAAAAGTGAAATGACTCTTCCTCAAATAAGGCATGGTCACAATGCAGTGTCCAATGCAGGCCCATAGAGGGCTCAAGAGGGCCTTGACTGCATTTGAACTTTGTGCACAAGCTGTGTTAACAACTGGCTTCTTTACTAAATTCTTCTGTTGACTTTTGATCTTCATGCAATAATACTGTTGATCATTGACCTTGAAGTCCTGGGAATGTAGTGTAGCTGGTGATCTCAAGAAACCTGGGAGAAAGTGGTCAGTGTGAAATCATACAAAAGAAATTTCAGGATTGTTGAGTAATAACGTATTCTTCTGCCTTTCTGTGCTTAAAAAACTCAACATTTTGCATCTTTTCTCTTCATTTGTGTCTTTTTATAAAACTATGAAATCTATTTAAAATCTAAAATTATTTTCTGTTTGTGGTTGCTCCATGATAGGACATATTATTTTGTCCTTCTTGATAATCTCCCAAAAGATAATCTTTGTAAATTATCTTATCCATTGTACAAAGCCAAGTTTCTAGAAACTGAGGGTTCTGTTTGTGTTTTTTTTATTGATTGCTTTGTTGTACTGGTGGAAATAACCAATAAATCAATCTGTAATAAGAATAGAAAAGAGTTTTATGCCAGAAACTGAAGATTACAGCTCAAGAGACACAGATTCAAGAAGTACTTGAATTGTGTTCCACCAGACTATAAAATGGAGGAAGTTTAGAAAGGCAAAACCCACAAAATTACATTAGTTCTTTGTCAAGGATTGTAACTGGAGCTGGCAATAAGTACTGTTGCTTGCTGAGCAAGGCCTGCTTGCAGTGTGAGATAGCTGCCTAGCTACAAGGCCACGAAGTTGCAGATTTCAGTTATATTGTTTTAGGAACAGATTTGAGTCTGACACAAAAAAATATAAGTTCTTAGTAATCCAGGGACATGTCTGAAACCACTTCTGTGGTGAGCAGCAGGTGATATGAGATTCTAACTCTAGTAAACTACATACAGAGTCTGGTGCAATCAATAATCCTTCAATTAGCATCTGAAAAGGAATTTATTGCTAAGCATCCAGAGAGTAGCAAATGTAGGGCAAGAGCCCAGTGGTGAATAAACATGAAAAAGCTTGAGTGGAAGCAGCAGGAAATAGCAGTTTACTGGAACTGATAAAAGCCTAGAAATAAGAGCAGAGAAATACATGCTTTAGAAATCAAGGGAGAAAAGCAATGACTCTGGAGTGTTCAATGACCTAGAAATATAGAAAATAAGATTTTTAATGCATTTATATTTTTATCTGTATATGTTTTTTGGTAAATCAAATAATCAAGGCTTACAGTAAAATATAACAACCCCCTTCTCTCATTTTTCTCAATCTACTTTCAAATCTTTTGGCATTTACCTCTCAGTTCATTTCAGTCGCTCAGTCGTGTCTGACTCTTTGTGACTCCATGAATTGCAGCATGCCAGGCCTCCCTGTCCATCACTAGTTTCTGGAGTTTGCCCAAATTCATGTCCATCGAGTCGGTGATGCCATCCAGCCATCTCATCCTCCATCATCCCCTTCTCCTCCTTCTCCCAATCCTTCCCAGCATCAGGGTCTTTTCCAATGAGTCAACTCTTCGAATGAGGTAGCCAAAGTATTGGAGTTTCAGCTTCAACATCAGTCCTTCCAATGAACACCCAGGACTGATCTCCTTTAGGATGGACTGGTTAGATCTCCTTGCAGTCCAAGGGACTCTCAAGAGTCTTCTCCAACACCACAGTTCAAAAGCATCAATTCTTCAGTGCTCAGCTTTCTGCATAGTTCAACTCTCACATCCATACATGACTACTGGAAAAACCTTAGCCTTGACTAGATGGACCTTAATATGCTTATAATGCACATTTCTTGGTTTGTCAAGTTTAGACACTATCTATTGTTCTTCTTTTATAATAGATAAAGACAACGTATTATACACCCACCACTGCTTCTCCCACTGATCTTCTCAAGATAGGAACAACAATAATTTTGTGTTACTTACATAATGATGAGGTAAATATTGCTCATTACACAGCCAAGCAGTATACCATGATTACATTTCCTTTCTTGAACAATGTTCTGTTTTTTTCTGTTGTTAATCATTTTCTTCCTTCGTTTTATTTTTCTATCTTCCTTTCCTTAGTTTTTTTCCCCCTAAATATGCTATCAGATTTGACAAATATCTGTTCAGGTTATTTTCCAAAAAGTTAATTCAGTTAATGTGTAATTTCACTTTCTCTCTGGAGACCTGCCTCCCAGCCATTTGTCTTCCTCTTTCCATCTGGACACTTTGCCTTCTAAGCCTGCTGCATAGCTGTCAACCTAGGACTCCTATTGCTGCTCCTCTGTTAGATTCCCTGTTTCCCAAATACAATGTCTTCTCCTTTCATATTTTACCCCCTTGTTTTGCTGGAGTACATCCTCTAGTAATATGTCTAGAAATGGCTACATGAGAAGTAAAAAGATTTTTAGTCCTTACATGTGTGAGGATGTCCTTTATTAATTTGCCCTTACACTTTATTATATAATTCTTTGTTGGAGATAGTTTCCCGACAACTTTTGAAGGCCTTGCTTCACTGTTTTATGGTCTCCAGTGTTACTGCTAAGCAGTCTGAGGATATTCTGATTATTAAGTTTTTGTGTTGATTATTTTTGGTTTTGGGGCTTCCCTCCCCACCCTGCTTGCTCAAGAAGCTTTTAGATCTTTATCTTTAGTATTCTAAAATATCACAGTGACATGGCCTGCATTGGTGTTCCTCTGTTTGTTTGTTGTTGTTTTTTCCCATGGTGTCTTTTTAATCTGAAGATTCCTATGCTGTGTTTCGGAAAAATTCTTGGACTACTTCTTTAATAATGTCCTTCTCTCTACATTCTCTTTTCTATTCTATGGAGCTTATATGTCTGGTGCCTTCCTGGATTGATCTGATTTTCTTTCTTTTTCCTTCCACTGTCCATCTCTTTGATTTGTATTCCATTTTTCTGGGAGAACTCCTCAATTCTATCTTTGGACATTTCTCTTAAATTTTTAATTTTAAAAAGTGCTTTCTAGTTCTCTTTGTTAATCATATCTTGTTCCTTCTTCATAGATGCAAACCATTTCTTATGTCTTTGAGAATACTGTAGTTTCCCCTGTTGCCTGTGAGTACTTTCTCTCTCAATTGTGGCTCTGCCTGTTAAGTGGGAGGCTTTCCCCAGTATCTGGTGATCTTTTACAATTTAGAAGTGAGGCGTTAAAGCACCAATTGGAAGTGCTGTGCGTGTGGTGGCCAGTACGCTAATCGACCTCAGTGGAGGGTGGTTAGACGGTGAGTTGGCCGTTTTGTTATGAGGCCCCCAGCTGTCACTAGCTGCTGCTCTTCTGCCGGATGGCTCATTTAGTTAAGAGGCAGATCCTCTTCTTCCTGCCTGGGGATTAGTATCTGGGAACAGTGTTCTGTGAACTCAAGTGGTAAGGTGCTGAGAAGGGGCTCACAGGTTAAAGGGCAGACTTTCACTTGGTTCTACTGTTTTCAGTCAGGTGCTCATCCCTGATGTACCTGGGCCCAGTAGTGCCCCTGAGGTGGAAGGAGTCTCAGTTCAGTTTCCAGAAAATAAATAACTGATCGGCCAGTGAGGGACGGCTAGTCACTGGCTTGAAGTGAGAACAAGCAACAGAAGATACAAATTCTCCTTATACAAAGTTTAAATTAGTTCTCCTAAGGTTTTGTTTTGCTTTCCTTCCAATATGTGTGTGTGTGTGTGTGTGTGTGTGTGTGTGTGTGTGTGTGTGTGGCAGGAGTGTGGGGAGGCAAAATACACATAACACAAAGTTTGCCATCTGAACCATTTTAAGTGTACAGTTGAGTAGTATTAAGTACATTTACATTGTCATGCAGTCATTACCACTACCCATTTCCAGAACTCTTTCCATCTTGCAAGACTGAACTTCTACACCCTTTAAACAATAACTCTCCATTATTGAGTCTTTTCCTTACATTCTTGGCAGACTTGGCTTGAACATGCAGGGACACTCAAGGTCTACCATTTCCCACATCCACCCAAACTCCTACCTTCAGAGACTCCTCATACCTCTAGCTCCTAAGATTTTTCAGGGCTCTAAGGCAGGGACTGACAAACCTTTTCTGTATAAGGGCCAGATAATAAATATTTTAGGCTCTACAGGTAACTACTCACCTCTGCCACTATAGTATGAATGCAGCCACAGATGGTATGTAAACAAATGAGTGTGGCTGTGCTCCAGGAAAACTTTATTTACAAAAATAAGTTGTGGGTCCAATTTGGCCTGAGGGCTATAGCTTAATGATCTCTGCAAGTCTAGGAGAAGAATCTGCCTGCTTCTGGTTGTAGAAAGGTTTTTAGCTTTATCTGTTCTGCTAAATTAATCTACTGATTTTCATCTTTAAATATTTGTGACATTCCTCCTCTGCTGTTATCTTTTCTTCCAGTCACCTTGTCTTTTTGGAGTTTACAGCTTTTCTGCACCTCAGTAGTGATTTTCATGACATTTTCAGTAGGGAGCTGAGCTAAAGACATGTTTATGTGATCCACAATTTTTAAAACTTTTAATTTCAAAATAATTTAAAATTTATAATAAAGTTATTACAAGAATAGTACAAGGAACTCCCATAAACTCTCTACCCAGAGTTACTAATTGCTAATATTTCACTGCATTTGCTTTGTAATTCTCTCTCTCCATATATATATATCTACATGTATATTATACACATACAAATAAAAGATGTATATATAGTATATGAAATGGAATGAACATTTCAGTTATGACTCCTCAAATCCTTCAGTGTGTATGTTCTAAGATCAAGGATAGTCACTTAGAAAAAAATTCATTCTCAAAATCAAAATATTTAGCATTAATATAATGCTATCATTTATAGACTTTCTTAAAATGTCCCCAATCATTTCAATAATATTCTTCATAGAAATGGTTTCTAGTCTAGGATCTAGTCTAAGAGAATCATATGTGTTTTCAAGACTCTTCAGTCTCCTTTCACCATAAATGTTTTTACCTGCCTTTCCTTGCCTTTCATGACTGACGTTTTTGAAAAGTATAGGCCAGTTATTTTGCAGAATATTACTTAACTGGGTTTTTTTCCTGAGGTTTCCTCATGATTAGATTCATATTATGCATTTTTGGCATAAAAGATGTTGTTTCCTTCCAGTGACTCAGGAATTGATCTACAGTTTTCATCCAAAACTGTCCCCCTACACACATTATTTTTAATTCTCCCTGATGTACCTGGAAACTCTCCAGACGTTTGTACAGAAGAACAGCCTTTGTTTTGACTTTTAAAAAGCACATAATTTATTCTAGAGATCACATTATACCCATTCTTTCCATCCATAAACCTTTCAATAGCTTTTGACTGAAAGCTGGAATCTGAAATCTGACTGTCTAAATTTTGCCCTGCTGAGTTGGGCCCAGTGCCTCATTTATTTACTGGTAGATTGTACTTTGAAATATCTAGCACTAGCTTAGATTTCATATTCTAACGCTGGGTGAATGATCTAACCAAGGACGAGGATATTAGGAAACAGGAATGAGGAGTGAGGTTACAACCTCAGTGTAGCTTTTTTATACAAAAATGACAGTTTTACTGAGATATAATTCACATATTATAAAATTCATCCTTTTAAAGTATATAATTCAGTAGTTCTTAGTGTATTCACAGAGTTATGGTGATACAGTCATCACCAATATCTAATTTTAGGATGTTTTTGACATCACTGAGTTTGAAGGGTAACAAATTTGAATCCCTTGGTAAAATGGCCAGAGGCAGAGCTTCTGTTTGAAAGATTTGGTGAGGGATGGAGGAATCTCACAGACTACAAGCTTTGAAGGAGTACAGAGATGTCAGAGACTGCAGGGATGAGATCAAGCTTCGCTAGGAAGGTGTGGGATTAAAGAACAGTCGAATTTCATATTTGGATGCAGAAGAGCATCCTTTCCAGGTATACTACATAAGCAAAGGTTTGGAGACAGGACTGAGTTGAGTGTTTTTATGAGCCAGGGATGAGCTACTCTCCAAGCGTCGAGCTCCACTTTGTAGATCTCAGTCCTCACCGTGAAGACCTCTTTGTGCGGGTTCAAATTTCACTCAGACTAATGTTTCTCAGACTGTGTGTTGAAAGACAGGTTTGTTTGCTTTAAAATTTCCCAATCTGTCCTGGACACAACACACGTGTGAAATACAAAAACAATGAACTGGTAAAAATATGAAACAAGTTACACAAGGGTTAAGCTTGAGGTTTGTTTGTTTATTGATTCAGTGAGTTCCTAAGTACTTTGGCACTGTTTCTGTCCGCAGGCCGCACTTTGAGAGCCCTCTTCCAAAGCAGAGGCGGGTTTAGGAAGGTGCAGAGTCATCCAGGTGGCCCGGGAAACAGGGGCGGAGCGGGACTGAACCCCGGTGGCGCGGCCCGCCCGCCGGGGGGCCGAGCCCGGGCGGGGTCAGCGCAGGGTAGTCAGGGGACGCGCGGATCGGGAGCAGGAGAACCTGGAGAGCCGGAGCCGGAGGACCGCCAAGCCCAGGAGCCAGGGAGCCAGGGAACCGACGACTGTAAGCGCTCCGGGGCGTGGTGCGCAGTTTCCCGGGGCCCGGGCGCTCCCAGGGTGCAGGGGCGCAACGCGATCCCGAGGGCTGGGGGACGCTGGCGGCGGCCGCCGTTCGGCCGGGGCTCCGGGGAGACTTCCACACAGGCCTCCGCTGCCGCCCCTGCCCCACCGCCTGCAGCTGGGTCCCGACAGAGGCCTCGCCGCGTGCGGTCCGCAGGAGCTCGGGATCCCGGGAAGAGGCCCGCACGCGTTCAGCCGACAGACTCGGGCGGGCAGGGGAGCGCAGCGGGGTCGCCTTGCCTAACTATCCCGGTGCTCTCTCACCGTCTCTAACCGCGGTCCCAGTTTTTCTCTCCCGCTCCCGGCTTTTCTCTCTAGAGAAGGCCAACCCCGCGCAGCTCAGCGCCCAGGAGAGGAAACTTGGGTCCGGGAAGAAGAGTTCACCGTGCAGTAGGAGCCCAGGGATGTGCCCAGTCTAAGGACAGCAAAGACCCGAGACTCCTGCAGCCTCCCTCCCTGGAGGGATGCTGGGGAACTTAAGCCTCTGGCCCCTCACCTGCCAAGCCCTTCTGAAGCCTTCGAGGTGCGGGCTCTGGCTCTGAAGATATTGTGACTCAAACTTTGATTTTTTTTTAAAGCTGCGCCTCCCACCCCGCTCACTCTCCTCTACTATATAAACTTCAGGCTCCACAAAACCTGCGTGGGCCCCTGACGCAGGGATGGGCAGACAGCCCTTTCTTAGCCCTGTCCCCGCCCCACGGGCTCTGTACAGAGAATAGGGGTGAAAGGTAAGGGGGGGAACCTCTGCATTCGGCACTTCAGCACCCAGTACATCGGATGTATGAGCTGTTATGGGAAATTGTTGAGAACACTGGGATTTATGCCCGTTTTAGTGCCACTCTGCAGACTCTTCTGAATGCAGCATTGAAAATTAACGCTTGAAAGGAGTGGCCCCAGTCTGGAAAGTAACACTATCTTCTGATGTGGTGGTTGCAGCCTCTGGGAGTAGGGGCTTGAGGACCTTGTGGGGGTCTTTCACTAGCCCTAGTAGGTCTGATTTAGCAAGAAACTCTGGGCTTCCCCTGTGGGTCAGGGGTAAAGAATCTGCAGGAGATGCAGGAGATGTATGTTTGATCCCTGGGTCAGGAAGATCCCCTGGAGAAGGGCATGGCAACTCACTCCACTATTCTTGCCTGGAGAATTCCATGGATAGAGGAGCCTGGTGGGCTATAGTCCATAGGATCTCAAAGAGTCGGAAACAACCGAAGTGACTTAGCACAGCACTGAGAGGGTTCAGCAGTTTCTCTTTCCCAAATGTCCACACCTAGAAGGCTTTGTGATGACTTCTTCATGTTTCTTGAGCAAATTCAGAGGACTAACCATGTGTGCAGGCTCTGCCCTGGGCACAGGGGCTTAGCAGGGAACATGTCTTCATAGAGTCTATAGTTTTGTTGGGGGAAAGATGGACAATAAACAAAATAAATTTGTAAAATATAAACTATGTTAGAAAGCCACCTGTGCCAGGGAGAAAAACAAAGCACTGAAGAGAGAAGTGGGGGGTGGGGTGGGGGAAGGTAGAATGAGGGAGTGGCAGACTGCTCTCTGGAGTGATGGTACACCAGGTCAAGCAAGAGCGAAGGTCCCATACCAGGCATGTGCCTGGCACAGGTGAACTTTATGTCTGTTTGCTGAGTGTGGGGCAAGCTGCCACCTTGTCCTTTGGTGTGAGTGATCTACTGGATAAACTGAACTGGCCCAGGCTGAGAACAAGAGGCTCCCCAACCACGAGTTCCAAGAGAAAGAAAGTCTTCCATGGAAAATAACTGTTCAGCAAGGCAGCCAGGATGAACTTCAACACCATCTGCTCCAACCCACATGCCTCCTGTGTGATCCCACCTGCCTCCCAGCTATGCCTTAAGCACCCTGGCTGGTACAGACTTACAGGACTGGGAGGTCTGTGGGAAGTGACTTACTGGGGGCTCACCGGGCAGAGGGACCCTTGGAGGAAGTGGAGTGCTCGCCCAGCGCCCTCCTGCGGTGTCATTATTCATGTCTGAGGTCTAAATCCTGCACTCGCTGGAGGTCACAGGGAGCCCCTGTGTTATCAGCCCGGTGACCCACCCATGGACATAACCCAACATGCCCAGACTTAGTCTTTGCTGACTTGTGCCTTGACTTTGTTCCCAGCATCCTATCCTGGCCCAGACATGAGAAGAGAGGGCCTGCCCAGGTCCTAGTTCTCCATCCTTGAGCTGAGATATTCAAAGATATGAAACACAACTGCGCTTAAAAAAACAAAGCAGGGCTCAGTGTGCGCTGCTTGCTGCTGCCAAAGAAAGAGCCCAGCAGACCCCCTTGGGCTGGAGTGGGCATAGAGCAAGCCCGTGGTGACTTGAGGGGCCTCTAGGATCCCATGCTCAAACCCGATCTCTGATCAAACCCTACATCCCACCATGAGTGATTCATTCCTTTGAGAGGTAATACAGTGAGGTGGAAGAGAACTGGCTAGAAAGAAGATCCAGCTGGTGTCCCAGCTCTGCCAATCAGGTCCCCTCTGTGGACCTCATCCATGAAGTGAGGGTGGACTTTACAATCTCCAAAGCTTCTTACAGCTCTATTATGTGATGATTCTGTGCATAAGAATCCAAAGGGATCTTCAGAAAAGGAAATAGGTGAGTGGGGAATGGTCAGCTTTGAGAGGCTGGGGTGGACCTGCAGCCTATGCCAGGTCCACTGAGGGCAGGATCAAACGGAGTGAAGGGCCGGGCCCGGGGTGTGGGCCCAGGACAAAACCCCAGGCAGAGGTTGAGGGCCAAGGGTTAAGGCAGGAAGATCACTTCCCAGCCCACTTGGCCCTGTGGATTACCTGTGGGCTGCCTATGGGTAGCTCTTGGCCCGGACTCTAGGAGCAGAGGGTCCAGGGGCTGTGTGGTCAGGTAGGGAGGTTGTGGCAGGGAGAAGGCACCCCAGAAGTTCGCCCTAGAGGGAACTGAAGCTTTGCCAAGGAGCCAGCTGCCTCCACCTCCCTCCCTGAGGGGGCCAGTGCTGGACGCTGCCTTGCCAAGGAGACAGCTGTGCAGTCCTGCCCTTGCACACTGTATTACTGAACAGGCGATTATACAAACCAAATTCAAACGGAAACAATCTCTTCTGCCATCAAAGGTATATAGCCAGCCCTCCGTAACCCTGGGTTTTGAGGCCATGGATGTGGAATCTGCCAAGACAGTGGGCTGACTGTAAGCTACCATTTTATATAAGGGACTTGAGCATCCATCAAGTCCCAAATATCCAAAATACCATGGATTTTGGTATTTGGACGTCCTGGAACCAGTCCCCCTTGGATACTGAAGAATGACTCTGTTTACATTCCGGAGGGAGGTTTATCCTTTGTCACCAGAAAGCAGCTATTTTCACTCTCTAAAGTCTAACCTGAGAGCATACTTCAGGCAGGCTCCAGGACCTTCAGGGGAGTCTTCCAGTCCACTGGTCCCCATTGTCTGTGTCTTGGCTTTGCTGTCAGACAGTGGACACTGTTGTCACAAGGAGCCAGTTGAGGGCACAGTCCAGCTACTACAAAGCCACATCTGCTAGGCTCTCCATCGCCCGACTGAAAGTGATTGCATTATGGGGGAAAAAAAATACTCCTCTCTTTGGGGAGTTTAAGGACTTTCCGGAGGATTCCATAGCTAACCCACAGACGGAAACCATGGGGCTTGTCCCGAGTCAGGAGCAGGAGTTTTGGCTGCCTTTAACACTTGGGAAGATTCATAAACAGATTGCATTAAAATGCAGTTTTGGCACTTACAGGCTGAGTTAACTTGGGCAAACTACTTAACTTGTTGAAGCTTCATTTTTAAATCTCTTTAAAGAAGAAAAACAAAACTATTAACATGCCTTGCTTCTCAGGGTTATTGTAGACCATGAGATGTTATGCTTAGAGTCTTCCCACCCCCATGGCCCAGTCCAGGGCTTCTGTGGGCTTCGTCCAGGGAGATGGTGGCACCCAGATGCGTGGCGATGTTCTGGAAGGGTTCTGAGCAGCCCCCTACCCGCTGTGGGCCCATCTGGCTGGCTCTAGCTGGGCTGTGGTCTGCAGTGTGAGCCTTGAGGGCATTGGGAAGCCAATCAGGAGTGAGCGGGAGGCCAGGTGCCTCCGGCTCAGAGCCCTCTCCTGCGCTCCTCGCTGGCTGGGCCTCCACCCTTTCCTGAGGACCACCATCTCGGGATGTCCAACAGCAGCTTAACCTGGGGCTTGGCTTTTCCAGAGGAATGAGTGACCTTTACGATACTGGGTGCGGCTTTCTGGTTGTATCACTCTTGTCAGAACTGGGGAGACTTGGACCTTTTGGAAAGTAAGAGAAACGCAGGTTCCAGCGCCGAGCTCCATGATTAACCCCATGAATGCCAAGGGCTCAGGGAAGTCTGACTCTCTTACCAGCTCTTTGGGGGAAAATGGACGGCCTTTCCCGCTTTCCAGTTTTCTCCCTGTGAACCAAGTTGTCCCTGTGAGAAGGCAGGAACAGGCAGCCTGGTTGCCAGCTGTGGGGAGGTGGCCCCCTACCCTCACCCAGTTATGTGCCATCTTTCCACAGGCAGGTCTCAGGGTCACGATGATACTGTCAAGATGGAACATCGTAATTTCCGAGTTGTCCGCTTGACCTTTCATTGAACACCAGAAGTATTTTTAGCTTTTGTAGTTCTTTTTGCAGCCTAGAGATTTTCACAAGCAAACTGACCCCACCGAGACAGCAGCAACGCAGAATGTTCCTCTACACTCCGACCCGAGTCCTTAGGGCTGCAGTACGTGAGCATAGACTCCTTTCTGTGCGTTTTAGAGAAGAGAGCCAGCCCAGGTGACCGCACTGTGGCCCAGCCCGCAGTGCTATCCGGTTACACACTCCTGAGGGAGCTCCCAGACCCGGAGCACACGGCTGAGAAAAGCCACCCAGGGGAGGGGAGGCAGGGTAGAGAGTAGTTAATGGTGGGAAGGAAATCCAACAGGCGTATTATATGGCCCACGCCTATTATCTCCTGAACAGGAGTCTTTCTGTCCTCAAATAGAAAATGCCACGTATTGAAATTCCGGGAAGGTAATGCTTTTTCCTCATAGGCAGTGAACTGTGTTCCACTTGGGTTTTTCCTTTGATGATATAGAACCAACAGACAACTTGACAGGTCTTATTTTATTTGGCAGACATGAGATGAAAAGGGTTCAAATAAAACTCCTTGAGTGTGTGTGTGTGTACCCAGTGGGGTAGAGAGAGAGTCTGCTCCCCACTAAACAACTTGTGGTGTTTAACTAAAAGTATGGGCTGAAGGTTGAGTGAATGAGTTTGTGGCCACCCTCGCTCCAGGGGCGTTTAAAATCTGTGGAGGTCGCTGTCCCCTCCCTGGAGGTGCTCCGGGCCAGCCAGCCCACCACATGGCCCGCCTTCACCGTTCCAGACTTTCCTGTCAGATGCTGAGGTGGCCCCCTCCTGATCCCAGGGTGACTCCTCCTGCCAATGCAGGAAACCAGGCTTCAGTCCATGGTCCAGGAATATCCCCTGGAGAAGGAAATGGCAGCCCACTCTGGTATTCTTGCTGGGACAATTCCATGGGCCGAAGAGCCCGGCAGTCTACAGTCCATGGGGTCGCAAAGAGTTGGACATGACTGAACGATTAAACAACAACAACATATCCACCCTGGAGCCCCCTGCTCTTCCCTCTTACAAAGAAACCTCCTTAACTTCCCACCTTTGTTCAGGTAGCACTTCCTCAGGGATGGTTCCCTCAGCTTCAGGCTAGGTCTGTCTCCCGGACTTTAGTGTTCCCAGGATTTAAAAACAAAAAGTGAATGCCCTTTTTGTTTTCACAGTCAAAAATTCCCCGCGTGGCCACTTAACCTTTGTTCACTCAGCAGGAGATGTACTTTATTCTGCCCATCTTGCAGGAGGGGAGACTGAGGCATGGAGGAATGAAGTCACTGGCCCAAGGTTACCTGGCCTATGGCTGGCAAGATTCACAGCAGGCCATTAGTACCTGACCACCAGCTGAGCTGGCACCCTACTCCCTGATTTTCATTAGATCAGCGGTCACTAATTGTATTCTTCCTGTCTTATCTATTCAGGTGCGTGTATGCATATATAGCTGGGGGGAGGGGGGGTGACTCTCCAGGGCAGACAGAGATGTGTCTTCCTTCCCTCAGGACCCAGAACAGGGGCTGCCCCATCAGAAGGCTGCCCCCCCACACCGTTTATACTTTTTTATGTCCCTTTGTTTTTGCCTATAAACTACTTTTTCCTTTCTCCTGGATGCCAGCTCCAGGCTACTCTCCCAGATTTGGTTCCAGGTCTTTCAGGAAGATAAACACAGCCCTCACCCTACTGCAGAAGATTCTAATCAGCCCAGCCCAGATGACCTTACCCATGGACCTAGTCCACCTGGGGCCCTGCCAGCCACTGGGGTTCAGGGAGAGGGCTGTGAGTGGAGAGGCTGGCCACGTGCTGGGCTATGCAGAGTCGGGGAGGAGCCTGCACCCAGGGTTTTTCCCCATCTACCCTGGGCCTGAGTGTTCTCTGCCACATCTAGTGTCATGGTTGGGGAGCCCTGGGAGCCCCAGATATGGCTGTCTGTCCACTTGTGTTTGAGGAAGAGTGTTCGCAGTTTGTGTTGGCAGGCCAGCGTGAAGTGGAAGGGAGACTGTTTTCCCCTTTCCGTAGGATGTGCCTCACCCCACAGAGGAGCAGCAAGGCTGGGTAGGGCGGGGAGGGGCCGAGCCTGCTGAAGCACACAGACCCCCAGCCTCACCTTTCTCTGGCCCAGAGTCTGGGGACCCACAGCATACCCCTCTGCCACGCCATTGTTGGCCAGTGGCTTGCTTCTCCCAGAAGGAGCGTGAGGTTCTCATGTCTGAATCCCTGTCAGGAAGACTTCGGACAACAGGGTGGAGGGAGGGATTCCCACATGGAGGCCAGAGCTGGGCCTTATCCGCAGGCTCAGGGTTGTGGCCACCTTTACTCGGCCTCTTCTCTTGAAGGACACTGGGGCATCTGGCCAAAGGCCAGGTACATGATGAACGCTGACTTGGAGTTAGCTGGTAGCTTTCTATAGTTTAGGGAGTATTTTCCGATTGCAAGATTCTCACCACCTGCCTGGGTTTGAGGAACAAGAGTCTCCCAGTTCAGGCTGTGCCCCTCCCCACTGTGTTCGCCAGGATCCTGAGGCTGATCCTCACCCCCTAGATCCCAATCTTGATTCCAGCTTGTGCTACATCCAGCCTGGCATTTCTCACCATGTACACTGCATAGAAGTTAAATAAGCAGGGTGACCACACACAGCCTTGACATACTCCTTTCCCAATTTGGAACCAGTCCGTTGTTCCATGTCCAGTTCTAACTGTTGCTTCTTGACCTGCATACAGGTTTCTCAGGAGGCAGATAAGGTGGTCTGGTAGTCCCATCTTTTTCAGAATTTTCCACAGTTTGATGTGATCCATACAGTTCAAAGCTTTAGTGTAGTCAATGAAGCAGAAGTAGATGTTTTTCTGGACTTCTCTTGCTTTTTCCATGATCCACTGGATGTTGGCAATTTGATCTCTGGTTCCTCTGCCTTTTCTAAACCCAGCCTGTACGTCTGGAAGCTCTTGGTTACTGTACTGTTGAAGCCTGAAAGTGAAAAGTCACTCAGTCTTGTTGGCTCTTTTGCGACCCCCTGGACTATACAGTCCATGGGATTCTCCAGGCCAGAATACTGGAGTGGGTAGCCGTTCCCTTCTGCAGGGGATCTTCCCAACCCAGGGATCAAACCCAGGTCTCCTGCATTGCAGGCAAAGTCTTTTCCAGCTGAGCCACCAGGGAAGCCCAGCTGAAACCTAGCTTGGAGGATTTTGAGCATGACCTTGCTAGCATGTGAAATGAGTGCAATTGTGCAGTAGTTTGAACATTCTTTGGGACTGGAATGATAAGTGACCTTTTCCAGTTTTCTTTCCAGTTTTGTCCCCAAAGTAGCAGGAAACTATTTAGGAGTTTTAAAAGGGGCATGATAGGGTCAGATTTGGGTTTCCAGAAGATCGCTCTGGCTGCAGAGCACGCTGGAAGAGGCCGAGCAGGGGTGAGTGGATCCAGCTGTAGTCCAGGCAGAGAGGGGCACCACCTGGGCACACGGGCGGGCTGGCAGTGGTGGAGGTGGATTTGTGGTATAATTGGGAGGTGGAGCTTCCGGAACTCACCTATAGATTGGATGTGGATGAAATGGAGGATGGGAGGTTTCAAGGCCATCGCCTGGGTTTTTGGCAGTTTGAAGTGGGTACCTCCAGCTACAGGGAGAGGGAACTGCAGAAGAAGACAAAGTTTCGGGAGACAAGTGTAACCTCAGATGCGTTGGAGGAGGTTTTGCGACACTGAGGAACTGTCAGGTTGGCAGGTGGGTGCCTGAGTCTGTTGCTCAGAGTAGGTCTGGGTTAGAGATTCACGTGTGTGTCCTCTGTCCAGAGGTGGCAGCCGGAAGTGCGCACACAGAAATGATGGCCCCATTTGAACACCAGTTCTCCCACAGCCCAGTCAGATTTCTTTACCCCATTTCATATGTTTGCCAGGCCCCCAGCTCTCAGATGCCCGTGGGTTTCCAGGTTTCCAGATTCACCTTTGTCTCAAGGGCTTCTTGGCCACTGGGAAGTCACACCAG